>JALHBW010000120.1:204017-232528 GCA_024339985.1 Tolypocladium endophyticum
AACTACTAGTAACTTAACGAAATTACGATTAAAAACTAATATCTACTACCCTTAATCGTAGAATTATAGGATAGACTCTATAAAGCCTAGTACTTTACTATACTAGACCTTAAAGGAGCTTATAACCTAATATATATTAAGGAAGGAGAAGAATAGAAAATAGCCTTCTAGACTAAACAAGGACTCTATAAATACTTAGTTATACTATTCGGATTAACTAATATACTAGCAAGCTTTTAGACTATAATTAATAACATATTACGCGAATACTTAGACGTATTTATCGTTATCTACCTAGACAATATCCTAATATATTCGAACAACCTCGAATAATATAAGCAATATATATATAAGGTCTTAAAGAGGCTATAGGAAGCTAACCTTCTTATAGAAGTAGATAAATACGAGTTCTATAAGTAAAAAATTAAATTCCTCGGATACGAAATTATACCTAGATTTATTAGCATAGACCTAGATAAGGTTATAACTATAAGGGAATAGCTACCTCTTATAAATATCAAAGAAATACGAGCCTTCTTAGGATTTATTAACTTCTACCAGAAGTTCGTAGTAAACTTTAGAAGTATTAGTATTCCTCTTACTAACCTTACTAGAAAAGATTAACTATTTATATAGGGAGATAAGGAATAAAGAGTATTTTAAGACCTAAGAAGATAGCTTCTTAAAGCACCTATATACGCTCTACCTAACCCTAATAAACTATTCGAAGTTAAAACTAATACTTCTAACTAGGTACTTAGTAGATAACTAAGGCAAAGAGATAACGAGGGATAACTTTACCCTATTGCTTACTACTCTAAGAAGCTTTATAGACCCGAACTTAACTACCTAATCTACGATAAAGAACTTATAGCTATAATCAAAGTATTTAAAGAATAGAAATACTACTTAAGTAGTATAGAAGTAATGGTTAAGGTCTATATAGACTACAAGAACCTTACTAGTCTTACGATAATAAAGGAACTAAATAAACGTTAGATCTAATAGTACGAATTCTTATCAGAGTTTAACTTTTAGATTATCTACTATAAGGGAAGCAAGAATAGGCGAGCTAACGCGCTTAGCCGAAGAGAAGATCTTAAGTCTCTAACTAAGGTATAGCGTACTACTATTTTACAAGTAGATATAGAAGGTACGCTTAGACTAGGCAGTTAATAGATTAGCGCGATATAGTAGGTTAAGCCCGACTAAGAGTAGAACTAGTATATTAAATCCGCCTATAATATAGATAAAGTTACTAGAAATTAGGAAACGAACCTAGCATTATTAAAAGAACGAGATATAATCTTATTTAATAACCGATATTATATTCCTAAGGAACTATAGGAAGAACTCGTTAAAGATATCTATAAGTATCTATTGCATAGATACTAAGGAGTCTATAAGACCCTAATATAAATCAGACGAATATAGGACTTCCCTATACTAAGGAAAATAACCTAAGAAATAATTAGGAACTATAATACTTATAATAAAGCTAAAAGCAATCGATACGTACTATATAGGAAACTCTAACCTATACCCCTACTAGACAAAGCTTAGGATATAGTAGTATTAGATTTTATCGTTAAACTACTAAGGTCTAAGGAGCCTATAATAGGAACTATATATAATAGTATCCTAGTTATTACGGACAAACTTACAAAATATAGTTATTTTATCCTATATAAAGAAGCAAGCATAACTAAAGACTTAGCCTATATATTCCTAAAGACAATAGTAAGCTAGCACGGGCTACTAAAGTAGTTAATCTTAGACCGAGATAAGCTTTTTATATCATATTTCTAGAAAAGCCTAATATAACAACTAGGAATTAAATACTTACTATCTATAGTATACTATCCCTAAACAGATAGGCAAATAGAACAACTTAACCAGATATTAGAATAGTACCTATAGTATTACATCAACTATAAACAAAATAACTAGGTAGAACTTCTACTAGTAGTACAATAGGCTTATAATAGCTTAAATAATAAGTTAATTATAATATTACTATTTAAAGCTAATTATAGATATAACCTAGAAATTATAATATAAGAGGTATTACTAGATATACCTATAGTAATAAAGTTTATATAAGGACTCGATAAGATATACACTTACTTAAAGTAAGAATAGATCTTCTTATAAAATAGAATAAAATACTATGCTAATAAAAAGAGATTAGAAGGACTAACTCTAAAGGAGGGAGATAAAGTATATCTTCTTTAACGAAATATTAAAATAAAACAACTAAGCAATAAACTAGACTAGAAAAAGATTAGACTATTTAAAATTATAAGAAGAGTCTTAGATACTAGCTACTAACTATCTCTACTTTAAATAATAAGGATATATCTAATATTTTATATCTTATTATTAGAACTAGTACTAAGAAATACTAAGCTAGATATATAAATAGAAATTAACAATAACTAAGAATATAAAATTAAAAGAATCCTAGATAATAGAAAAGGTTAGTAAGGAAAAGAGTACCTAATTAAATAGAAGGGATACCTATATTTAGAGAATATATAAGAACCCCTTAAGAACCTAACGCATTACAAGAGGATACTATAACAGTATTACTAGGGATAATACCCTAAAAGCTACCTTTACTAGTTAAGGGACTAATATTATTTAAATTAGGGTCTAGACCTAGGGACCCCTAGTCTACTTTATCTAGTATACCTATATACTAAAGGTTACTAACGACCTAACCCTCGTAGCTATCTAGAGCCGAAAGGATACTATCCTCCTTATCTAATTCCTACATACCCTAACGGAGCAACTCGGAACCCTACTCTTTTGTCTTCTTTCGGATCTTGCATATCCGAGCCAAACGCGAAGCAGCATTTACTAACTAAGATTAGAGGTTAGCTATTTTCGACTAAAGCTCTAGGAAATCGTTACCCACTTATTCTTCCTTAGCCTCTAGTTTACGCTACTACGCAAGCACTCGTTTTACTAGGGAGGGCTATTAGTAAAGGAAATAGGGCTATATACTCTAAGGTACTTATAAGAAGATCCTACTAAGATACTATTATACAAACGAGCCTAACGTATACATACAAGACAGCGAGATAACTCCTTAGCTATCTAGCAAGCTAAGCTATTCTTAAAGTAATAAGAGCAAGGCATATCTATACTAATACCTATCAGTTTAATCGCGCCTACGAGATCGATATACTCTACTATTTTCTTCGTATGAGTTTTCTCTACGCGGTTTAGTATCGCGTTAGTATCTCGGGAGAAGGGAGAATATTAAAAAGAAAAGAACCTACGAATACTAGGAACAAGGGCGCGGCTACATTTAAAGGTCCTAGGATATAACTAAAGGAAGGAGGGGAATAATATTACAAACTAACGAATAGCCGTATAATAGGTCTAAGACGAGGTAGCCTATAAACGCAAAGGGGAAGGCTTAGCCTTAGACTAGTAGAAATATACGTAAAGGTTACGTATATAGATTACAACGAATACCGTAATCTAAGTAAGCCTAGCTTACTTAGAGCACGATACTCCAGGCTACCTAGGAGCGTTAGGAACGTTACGATCTAATAGATTAATAAAGAGCTAGACAGATATATAAAGCATAGTTATTACTATAGTAATTAGCTAGATCTTCAGTAATCAATCTAAGTTAATCATTACTTATTAATTAGGAAGTCTTCAAAGCTTCCTATAGACTACCTTTATAAAAGATATACTATTCGATTAGGTTAACCTAACCTACCTTCTAAGAAGCAGTAAACCTACTTCGGAATTCCTAAAGGACGCTCCGTTACATCTATCTACTTTAAATAGAGTAGACTAATTATATAGAGTATACTAATTAATAAAGAGCTAGACGGAGCCGAAGAGGAGCAAGCGGGCGATGATTTCCTAAAGCTTTAGTCGAAAATAGCCGACCTTTAATCTCAGTTAGTAAATACTACCTCGCGTTTAGCCTAGATACGCAAGGTCTAGAAGAGGACAAAGGAGCAGAGCTCCGAGTTACTCCGTCGGGGTATACGGAAGGACAGTTCCCGTCCGCAAAAGTCCAGAAACATCTTATCAGGCTATTTTTTGATAACATAAATGGCCAAGTATTCCATCTTTTCGACGAAGATACATTTATCCAGCGATTCAGGTACGCCAAAGCGCCTGCTTCATCAGATGCTCGGGGCCTCCTGTTGCATGAATGCGCTAATTAAGCCTGCAGTGCGAAAGCTGTACCTGCTGTCCTGATATTGTCCATCTGCACCGTGGCCGCTCGATTCAGCACAGGCAGCTCATGTAATGGCTCAACTGATCCGCAGGTCCTTGCGCGTCAATGGGCACATCGAGTTCAGCAAACTTGTTCTATGGAAACGGAGTCCAATTCAACCACTGTGGCATCACTTTTGATCTTGGGACTTCACGAAACCGGCAATGATGAGGGCGGGCATGGTTGGAGATTAGTCAATCTTGCGATAGGGAAGGCAATTCGGCTCCGATTGCACCAAAAAGCTGGCACTGAAGTGCCGGCATGCGATGATGCTGTCGCCAGTCATACTTTCGAACAGGATGAACTTCGACGACTCCTGTGGGCCTGCTTTCTCATGGACCGATTTCGTATGACCAAAGGGAGAAGAACTGCGATAATGGACGACAAGCAACTCACAATCCCTTATGTTTCGGCAACGAGAACTTCTGAGGAACCCAGGGATATCAACTGCGTTCGGAACCTGGCAGACTACGAAAAGCTACTGGAGACTCTTTTCATCAAATCAATCGCGCTCTGGGGTCGTATTGCCTTTCACAGCCGCCAAATTTCAGAGCAACTCGAACCGAACGCAATATTCCATGCGCCACGGCACGATTTGTCGTTTGAACTTAAGGCAGATCTATCGAAGCTCACGAAATTAGTTGATTCGTATTTCCAAGCTCGCGAACAGTCCAAGTTTCCTAATGCGAAACCCAGTAACGCCCCTGTCGTTTTACTAAAACTTTCCGTGGAAATTAACATCTTGTGCCTTAATCAAAGCATCTTGACGCAGACAAATTGGCCGATTGTGGAAACTGCGCACGCAACCCTTCTGGAGGCAAAAAATAATGTTTACGCGGCTGCTAACAAGATATCGACCATTCTTAAGGACGCCGAAGAATCACATGGGAAGATCACCGCACCGTTTGCGGCTTATTGCGCCTTTTGCTCGTCTCATATCCACGCTGTGGCCATATCTTCATCAGATAACGCACGTCGCCTCCTGGCAGGAGACAATTGGCACATTAACAGAAGATTTTTGAGCAAAGCAGCGACAGTTTGGAGTTCACTGCAAGGTTGCGTACAAGAGTTACAAGCGCGTTACGGAGACCGTATACCATTGCCATTAGGTGATGTATCGTTTCATGGCCCCCAACGAAAGCGCAAAAGCAATCGTAATCACGATGAGCTAGAGGATACTTGATTCCAATAAATGTTCCGATACTTACATGGTGATAAACCTCATGTTATTGGGAAATAGCCGGACGTCTCTCAAACTATTATGTTACTAGTAACAACGTCGTGATTTGAGTTCCCCGTGCGGGGGATGAACCGGAAGTTGGTGTTGACCGAGAGCTTAAGACGTCGTGTCGCGGCAGATGATGGACCGTATGGATCGCAACCAAGTGAACAATAAGCACAGAGCGAGGATGATGTTTCTAGAAGTGAATACTAATCGGTGTGTCGCGAGCTGGGTTGGTGATGCGCAGTTAGCGAGGTGCGTCGGGCGTTGACCCCCACACTCGTAGGCCATGAGGAAAGGGCACAGCTGGACCTTTTGGTCAACGGTGAAGGCGTTGATGAATGCATTCCGTATCACTAGGTACATTTGCTATGGAGACGAAATTGGGGGTGGGTATATACCATGGTGATCACCCATCCGGTAACCCAAATCATCAAGTCCCCAACGAGGTGGCCAGCATTCTTCATCATAAAGTCAATGTCAATTTGTGGCTATTCTCGTAGTCTTCAGCAGCATTAGATTGCAGGGAAGCATGACCTCCTTGCTCTGAATCATCTCCATTCCGGGTGCAAACACATTAATGGATCGGAAGTAGTCCACTTCCACTGTACCTATACTGTGAATCGCTCTACCATGCGTACAGTATATACATATTCCCGCTCACGCCGTTCCCTACCAGACACTTGCGCTGCCTGTGAAACAACATAGTAATGTGTGGCACCGTGGGGCGCGGCGGATTTTCTTACCAAGAGTACAACTCTCGACAATTGCAAGAAGGGATTTCGTATTCTGTACTGTGGTAGAGTGTCAGGAGTAAACACCACAGTACACTGCCATGCGGGTCCATCCACAGCACTTGGCTCGTCACTTCGACACAGTACAAAAACAGTCCCAGTGCGCACAGTGTGCTATACTAACAATTGCATGCTTTGCAGATGCTATCTATCTTCTCACTGCTTTAAGCGGCGATTGTGAGTGGCGAAAGCCTTGTTAATACCCTCGATGCCCCTGGAACGATCCAGATCATTACTGCAGACGCCGTCAGCAGCCCACCGTCCACCACGCCGAGTTGATCGATTGCAAAGACAAATCGCCGTGAATCAAGTCCATTTTCCCTCAATTCAATCTGCTTTTGTGGCCTACACCCCTCTCACGCTGAACAGTGACTATGAGCCATCCAGCCGAAGCCAGGTATGCAATCGCATTGCGCCAGAGCACTGTGCACTAATTCTAATCTTCTTTTTTAGCTCTGAGGTTGATATTGACGGAGAGGAGTGTGGTTGGCCTACAAGCTGTCCCATTTGGGCTCCTATTCCCCTTAATTCTACGGCCCAAGCACATGGCACGTCGCAATGCGCTTCAAACTTGAAGCTTCCATCAGATGGGGCCAATCCGGTTCCAGATCCTCGTTAGTCTCTGCCATTTATTTTTGTTACTGCTTCTTTGTCGAGATGTCAAGAAAGTGCTCCTTTTTAACTGAATATGAATATAGCTACTTTCGAATATGCCGAGCACACGTATTTAGGCAACAATATTTGGCTGCAGCTAGCTAATGGGGATGAAGGATTAGCTATGACTAAGCCTGTATTCATTGCCTCGAAAAACAATCCGGCGTACAAGATGACGTACGGGCTGGTATCCGCTCTGGCAGGAGACTTCTTCGGTACCGAAAGACCTATCAGTGACGGAGATACAGCGGCCGATCGCCGTGTGCGCTTCTTGAAAGCATTCAGAACAATGAAGTTTGACGAAGGGAGCGTGACAACACTGGCAAATGTTCACCAAAATGAACTTGATGCTCTCAACCAGGTCATCCGAGATGGAGGAGACACTTACGACGCTATAGCTGTTGCGGAACCCAGTAAACTCTCCCTAAATGACATAACTGCAAACAGATTCATCACAGACGAAGAAGAAACTGGCTATCCAGTCCCCACGTATCTAAATCTCGCCTCACGGAACTGGGATCATTTTGGAGAGGATGCCCGCACAACCTACTCTACGGGGCATGCGGTTGCACTTTCACGCGCAGTAGATGGAAGGCGACCCCGATGCCCTCGTCGAGGCTTATTTCATGAACGCATTCGCGGATCACTTCATACAGGACTGCTTTTCTGCCGGCCATGTCCGCACTCCCCGTCGGGTTTTTGGAGATTCCCTGACGACGGCTGTTCTTTCAAAGGTAGTGACTCAGACTAGCCACCAGTCCTGCAGGGCTTGACAGCTAAATATCAGATTAGGCGATGCACGATGAGGACTGCTACCGCGGACTCCATGTAAGGAACGAGAAAGATGAGAAATGGGGATGCCGAGGTGACAAGGCCCTCTACTGGCATCCCTACGGGTCAGAGAATCTCGAACGGTGCCTGGCCGCGGTCCAAGTATCTGCAAACGAAATCTACAAGGCGTGGACGACCGGACGCGCTCCACCGGAATCTGAGTTTGAAGCCTTGAAGATGGTTCCATTAGCACCCGAATATGATGACGAAACTCAACCAACCACACCACTCTTCACCTTCGCAGACTCGGGGGGTAATACTTGGAATGACCTCCGGCGAAGGGCTCTCGTGCACGACTGGAAATGCTGGGACTTTACAACGCAGTGGAATAGGACTGATACATACCTGCAATTGAAGGCAAAGGGAAACCTTTCCACACCCGCTTGGCGATACTGGCGAGGCTATCCCTAAAAGAAAGAATCATGGGCCGGCATTCCTATCGCCCGCCACTGCGGAAAGTCGGATGGGATGGAGGAGGGACAGAGCCAGAAGGGCTTTGGAGGTGGCGCGAGGCATTTGATTGGACTCTACGCCGGCAGGCAGCTCGCTCACAGCAAACGGAGCCACCATGGTTGGAAAAGTTGAAAGTCGAGTTCAACCAACATATCACGACGGAACAACATGAAGCTTATACACTCTCTTAGACCCTCATTTCCTGGCAAGTTAACGGTCCTTTATAAGGTAAATTGATAGTCGCTCACTTGGATAGGATAATATGTGGTTCGGGGTAATTTCTCTTCATCATGATCGCTTTCCCGCCCCTTCCGTGAGTGTGCGACCCTGCGAAGCTAGAGGTCATGCTTGCGATTGTATTGAAGTCATTCGGAACTAACAGTGCAGGCGTAATACAGCATCTAAGCACGACAACAAGAGCGTTCGACACTCCCGTCGGCGATCGTTGTGATACGTCGCCTCGGTTGGCTGCTCGACAGAACCCACTCACCATCTAACCAACAGCCCTTCTCTTCATCTGCTCAATACATAACCCCTATGTCGTGAAGGCGAAGGAGCCTATTTAATGTTACACCGGTGCGTTTATTGGGGCCGTGAAGGCTGTCCTGCAGTAAATGGCTCTACCCGTTGCCATAGTATCAATTGATGGGATCTAACTTGCCGCTGTCCGTGGCGCGCTCGCTACAGGGGGCAACTCTCCCTGCCTACACCACTGGCACCTTAACCCCACTGTCTCCTACTAACGGTGCTTAAGGTACCTAAATAGGCACTGTGTGCGATACAGCGAACTGGTGCGTTGCTTGTCAGAGGCTAGCTGGTGCCTTAAAACGGCTAGCCCAGGAACATTTACACGCGTCGGTGGTGCTTTTGTTTCGGGCATTTGTTTCACCACGCTGCCCTCACAGTACGGGTAATCCGTAAAGCGAAGAGTTTGGCAGGCGTTGCGTTGAGAGAGGGAGGATTACGAGTATGCAGACGAGAATTTTTGTCTGCCTGGTGGCAGGTCGGGACTTTCGGGGCTGCATATGGAGACGCCGGTGGTGGGCGATGCGGTGCATGACGCCAGTGGCGATCCTTTGCAGGAGCTGCACCTATGCCGTCATTCGAGGTTCGTCTGGACGCTGATCACGTTTGGCGACGGCGGATGGGGAGGATGGATGTGCGGATACATCATTCGCACGACTAAGCTGCAGTCTGGCATTCTGGTTCGTTCCAACAAAGAACGCATGCACGCGCGGTGCACTGTGCGTGCCCACCATCGCGATGCGCCAGCGTGGCTGCCTCCACGGCACAACAGTTTTCGTTAAACTCGGATGCCCAACTGGACGTGAGCAACACAGCAGCATGTCGCGCATTGCGTACGAGTAAGAAATCATCTTCATCCTTGCTGGGCTCGCTCGCTGGATCCTTGATCCGTATGCCCGCAGAGGCCGGCATGTCGATTCCCTAGTCGCTCGTATTGTCCTCCACCGGGCTGTGTCAAAAATAGACACAAGCTGCGTGCCAGAGGGCGGCGGTGGGCACGGCGACCAGGGGCTGGCTGGCTGGACCGGCCCCCGTCCAGGGGCAAGAGTGGCGATGCCAGGGCCAATCAGGCGCCGGGTGGCTCCGGTCGTGTAACGCCAGGGGGCCCCCCTGGCGCCTGGGCCCGCTAAAAGGGTTTTTTCCGGGGCGTCTCCCAGGTGCGCTGGCCGCCATTGGGCGGCTCCCGGGTTGGGTTCCCATCGCTTGGGACCTCGACAAGCTGCTGCAGCTCAAGAATTCCACCGCGGAACCCAGACGCAGAAGCCACTGGAAGTTGACGTCGGGTGCCTGCGTAGGTATTCGCTGTCAGTTGATCCGCGGCGCTCAGGGCGTGGAGTCTATCGCCCGTGACCCTCTCCTGCGATCCAGAGCCTCGTTATCGGTCCTCCGCCCCACATCCACGCAGCCCTGTGTAGTAACGTAGTCCTGGGCCACCTCGGCGTACATACAGTACGAGCATCGATCCATTTTCCATCCCCAACCTCAGCACGTCCTTTTGATCCATTCCTCCCTCCTTCGCTTACCCTCTCTTTCGTCCTCTCTGCATTGTTGTCGCCTTCTTCGCTTCGCCGTCTATCTGGGCATCTCTCGCGACTCTGGCAGAGACTCCTCTCGTTTGTTCACTCGCGTCAGTCCTCGTTCGTTTTCGGCGCCGCACCTCGGACAGGCGTGCCATTGGCTGTTCGGGCGTTTTCATCAGTCTTTTTCTGTCGTGTCTTGCTTTCTTGTCTCGACCGCGACGCCCCCCTTACGAGACATTGATCGACGCGTCGACTGCGCCTCGCGAACCCCTCGCTGTGACGATCCTACGAGAGAAACCCTTCGCGACTGCGTACGAACCGACCGCTCGAACCTCGGACTCGACATCCCCAACATAGAGTCGACGTTAGAGTCGCACGTGCTGTGCCTGGCACCCGTCGACCGGGGCTATAACAAAGTCCCGACCCCTCGGGCGGAGGGCTGAGAGCTAATCCGTGCGCCATCAACCATGGATATGCACCGCGCCATCCGGGGACTCCTTGGGCCCCGAGACGGCGGCGGCAAGCCCGACGAAGACACGGGTAAGCTGCTGCTTGACTTGCTCAAGGACCCGTTCCAGGGACAGGTAAGAACACCGTATCGAGCGCGCTTCCATGCACCCCCAGGCTGATGTTGACGTCGCGATTAGCTCGCCACCGTGTCCTTGGGCGTTGCTCTTGCAGTCTCGCTCGGCTTCACTGTCTTCATCGCCATCTGCTTCTCCTTCGTGCGCCCGCACCACCAGGCCCTCTACGCCCCGAAACTCAAGCATGCCGATGAGAAGCATGCGCCTCCACCGCTCGGCAAGAAGCCGTGGTCGTGGATCCCGCCCCTCATGCACACCCACGAGACGGCCTTGATCCAGCAGATTGGCATGGACGCCACCGTCTTCCTGCGTTTCATTCGCATGTGCCGCAACATTTTCCTCGTCCTCGCCGTCATTTGCCTCAGCATCCTCCTTCCCGTCAACGCTACGAACAGCATAAAGGAATACCAAGGTGTTGCTACCAAATGGATCATGCAGATCACGCCTCGCGACGTCTGGGGTAAGCCGCAGTGGGCCCAGGTTGTCGTAGCCTGGCTTTCCAACTTCGTCATCATGGGCTTCCTGTGGTGGAACTATCGAAAGATCATGCTTCTGCGAAGGGCGTATTTCGAGACCGAGGAGTATCAAAACAGTCTGCACGCCAGGACCCTCATGGTGAGTTTACAGGAACAGATCGACAGGCACAATACAAGACTTGGTTGCTGATGCATTCCTCTTAGCTGTTTGATCTTCCGAAGCAGGGCTGCTCGGACGAGGGCATTGCCAGAATCATCGACGAGGTCGTGCCCAACTCGTCCTTTGCCCGAACTGCGGTTGCGCGCAACGTCAAAGATCTTCCCGACCTCATCGAAGAGCACGATCGCGCCGTCCGAAAGTTGGAAAAGGTCCTGGCACAGTATTTGAAGAACCCAAATCAACTCCCCCCTGCCCGCCCGTCCTGCAAGCCGTCCAAAAAGGATCGGTCTTTCGACACCTACCCCAAGGGCCAGAAGCTCGATGCCATTGACTACCACACCCAGCGCATCCGAGATCTCGAGGTCGAGATCAAGGAGGTTCGGCTCAGCGTGGACAAGCGAGGCACCATGCCGTACGGCTTTGCCAGCTACTCGGACATCATCGAGGCCCACAACATCGCATATGCGACCCGCAAGAAGAAGCCCCACGGTGCCACCATCAAATTGGCACCGCGGCCATCTGATATCATATGGCGCAACATGCCGCTCTCGAGCGCCGTTCGCAGCCGAAGGAGGTGGATCAACACCTTTTGGGTCATTGTCCTCACCATTCTCTGGGTCGCTCCGAACGCCATGATTGCCATCTTCCTCGTCAACTTGTCCAACCTGGGCAAGGTGTGGCCCGCCTTCCAAAACTCCCTATCAGCCAACACCAAGCTTTGGGGTGTCGTCCAGGGTATCGCGTCCCCTGCCATCATGTCGCTCTTCTACCTCGTCCTGCCAACCATCTTCCGGCGGCTGTCTATGAAGGCCGGCGACCAGACCAAGACGGGGCGCGAGAGGCACGTCGTGGGCAAGATGTACTCCTTCTTCATCTTCAACAACCTCATCGTATTCTCCTTTTTCAGCACCATCTGGTCCTTCGTGGCTGGTGTCGTCAAGGAAACGCAGAGCGGAACCGAGGCCTGGGACGCCATCAAAAAGGAGAACATTGCCGGGGCTATCTTCACGTCCTTCTGCAACAACAGTGCCTTCTGGGTCACGTACCTTTTGCAGCGGCAGCTCGGCGCGGCTATTGACCTGGCCCAGCTCTGGCCCCTGATCCAGGCCTTTTTCCTGAAAAGGTTTTCGAGCCCAACGCCGCGAGAGCTGATCGAACTGACTGCGCCGCCGCCGTTCGAATACGCCAGTTACTACAACTACTTCCTCTTCTACTCGACCGTGACGCTATGCTTTGCGGGCATCCAGCCCCTGGTGCTGCCCGCCACGGCCATGTACTTCTGCATCGACTCCTACCTCAAGAAGTACCTCCTCATGTACCGCTTCGTGACCAAGACGGAGTCGGGCGGCATGTTCTGGCGTGTGCTCTTCAACCGGCTCATATTCGCCAGCATCCTCGCTAATCTCGTCGTACTACTCACATGCTGGACCCGTGGCGACGGGACTCACATTCAGTTTTACGCGGTGACGCCGCTGCCCTTCATCATGATCGGGTTCAAGGTCTATTGCAGCAAAGTCTTCGACGATAAGATCCGATACTTCAGCACGCGCAATGTCAGGAAGGACCAGGAGGCCGGCCTGCCGCAGAAGGAAAGCCGACTCCGGAGCGAGAAGCTGGCCTCGCGGTTCGGGCACCCTGCGCTTTACAAGCCACTCATTACGCCCATGGTGCACCAGAAGGCGCAGAACCTTTTGCCGTCTGTGTATCGTGGACGCTTGACGGAGGGCAGGGAAGCCAACACTGGCGACCTGATGAGCGTCAGCGGCTACTCGGACATGTACGCACTCGAGTCCATGCAAGGTGGGAAGCCAGGCAAGAGCGCAAGCAACATTCCTGGATTCGAGTATGTTTCGGAATCGCACATGGACTTTGAGTACTACAAGAACCGGACGGATTTTACCGATCAGCATGGAGGCGGGGAAATGTATGGAAGACCCGGCGACATTACGCGATCAACAACGCCTGGTTCGTTCGACGACTTCAGCGATCGCTCAGTATCCAGACCTGGGTCACCCTTGACGGGCAGGTCGACCACCCCCTTCACGCCCGGTGTGCCGCCGAGGCGTGTCATGACGAACATGTCCAACGTGTCAAACATGCAGGACACCAGCTATCAAGGCGGCAGGCCTCTGGTTGCTGCAGGCTATGACCAGGCCCCGCGCGGCCGCAGCCCCCTGTACACGCAAGACAATGGGAGCTCGTCCGGTCTCGGTCTCGTGAGCCACGCGGCTCCCATGGGCGCGCCTTATGGGCGGGATCCGTCTTCTGAAAGTGCACGCATGACTCCGGGACAGGTGCATGGCGCCAACTCGCCTGGCCCCTCCATCGGCGCCCTGGGTGGCGGCCCCCGGGGCTACTCGGGCCTGGCGAGCGAGGACGTCGAGCCCCAGGACCCGGCACAGTACAGCTACTTCAGATCTGGAAGCCGACCGGTGCGGCCTCCTGGCGAGGGCTGGTGAAGGGGAGATGAACAAAAAAATATCGGAGACGGCGCGCCACTAGGGGCGCGCGCGCATTGCATACCTGATATAACGAGATTTGCGAGGCGTTTTTGGGAATAGACGAGATGACTTTGGGGCGGATGGCGACAAACTAGACCGCTGCGAGACAGTGAGATTGGGACTGGGATCCCATCTTGGGACTAGAGAAAAATTGTAATCCGTATGTAGCCAATATCATTCTTCATCGATTGTTCATTGACGACATATCATTCATTGTTCATCGACGACTAGGGCTATCCAATCTCCACACATGGTGACGCCGCGAACATGCATGGCGCTATCCTGTGATATAACGTTATAAAGAACCTCCCCGTGCAAAGATAGTGAAGACCGCCTCATCAGGCATTTTAAGTTACCATGTAGGAAGTAAGGCTATTGGCATCGTCGATTCGTATGCTCCTGCGCTATGACTAGCCAAGGTCTTGCGGCTTTCTCTCGGTCTGACTACTAACTGAGTAGGTTCCTTCGTGAAACTCCTTCTGGGAAAGTAATAGTTGGGCAGAGGCCTATACCGTCGTTTCTGTGAAGCCTCACACCGGGGTATTGCCTTGCAGACGCATTACCAAGGATTCCATTGTTGATCAACAAATTGACCGTACCATTAGGGACACCGTGTATGACGTTCTTGAGAGCGGTCGATGAAATATAGTTGCAGAGACCCTCAAGCTTCTGGCCTTTCCCCAAGAGATAGGCTCCCAAGCCGGCAACGTGAGGAGCAGCCATGGACGTTCCAGAAAGCCAGCAATGCCGACCGCCGGGATAGGTGCTCACGATTTCCTCTCCCGGCGCAAACACATCGACACCGCTTCCGAAGTTTGAACTAGGAGCGATATTATCATTCTTGCCAGTTGAGCCCACAGAGCATGCGCTTTCCGACGAAGGGGGCGAGTAGCCGGCAACATCGGCGGCGTCGTTGCCAGCGGCAGCGACAAGGAACATCCCCGCATTGAATATCTTGGTAGCGGCAGCGTTAACTGCTTTGCAGTACTTATAACCCATTGACATGTTGACGACAATGCCTTTGGGGCATTTTTGCTTCTTTGTCGCTGCATCCCTTGCGACGAAATCCATGCCGGCAATGGTTCGGGATCTGCGGCGGCAATAATCAGCCTAGAAGATCAGGAGCATACTTGAAAATGACATACGCCGGAGCCGGGTGTATTGGGCTGTTGACCTTGACAGAGAATAGTAGCGTCTTCTTGGCAACACCGTATGTCTTTGAACCGATTATGCCGGCAACATGAGTTCCATGGCCATGTATGTCAGTGTCGTTTTCCTTCTCAACGAAATTTGCGACGGTAATGGCTCGGCCGTCGAAATCCTATAGGATTTTGGTTATCGGTGCTGTTGCATTTTGGGTACAGTCTGACAGCCAAAACGTACCTCATGCGCAGTCTCAATGCCGGTGTCAATAACATATACGCAGGTACCATTCCCAGCAGTCTCATCGTAAGTGTAGGTATCGGTGCCAGGGACAGCACTAGACAAGCGAGCTAAGCCCCAGTCTGCATCCCTCTGTGTCACAGTGGACATTGCTTGTCCGAAGGTGTCCTGCTCTATGAGCTCGACCTAAAACAGGTTAGAGACACGTCTCTGCTCCTGCAGGGCGGTATGTCTACATTGGGATTATGCTGCAGCGCCTCGAGTTCCTCCGGAGAAAGTTTCGCAGCGAAGCCTTTCATGACGTTGGTGTACGTATGATCAGGGTCTGACGATATAGCCGAAACCGCGGCCTGGACGGCGTCGACCCCGGACTCGGCTTTGAACTTGACAATGTATCTGTTTTCCACTGGCGTGGCTCCTCGAGGCACAATGACTGGGGCAACGGGACGCTGATGATGCAAGGTTGATGCACCACATGCCTGCGCTGCGAAGAGCGTGAGAGAAGTGAGGATTGAACGCATGGTTGATCGAGGAGTACTGTAATCGAACTTTAGAATGCAGCCGCCGCTACTGTTCTCCCGATGAGCCGACTGTTTGCACTACTTGTAGACACAGATTCTCAGGATGAGCCGCCTCTTTTCACCACTTATAGACACAGCCCTGTACTACATTAGAACGTAAGTTCATTACCGAGGGCCGTTTTGTGAAGAAAAAGCGACGTGACGCTGGGCCTCGTAAAGGCGGGCATGCCGCGTCATCGTATAAGAATCCACAGAAAGTTCAAGCAGCTATACGAGTATATCACAAAACTGGGAAATTCAAGGGCGGTCGGTCTGCCCGAAGAAGTCACGCCATTTAATCAGAATTTAAGTATAAAGGGAGAAAGGTCTTCCCTCTTCTTTTAGCTAGATAGCGCATCTCAATACACCACGGCAGTGCAGCTTGCTTTCCACCCTGCCTTCGGCCTGATTCGTCCAACCCAACCAACCAAGCTAGACCACTCTGTCCGACAATTCAAACACCGTTAATACTAATTGCGAATGCCAACCAGAACACTTAAGGGAGCTGTTCTAGGCAGTCTCTCGTAGCACAATGGGCAGCACGTAGCAAATGCACGACTGAGCGAGGAGTCAAGCCAAGGCGCCTCTAACACTCCTCATTATATTATCAGGTTGCCAGGAAGGATTATGTGTACCCCGAGCTGAAGCAAGAAAACGAGACTTATATAATTGTAATACGTACGTAGCCAATATCATTCTTGGTGGCCTTGACATCGTATCGGGCTGCTGATGGGCGGACGTGCTTGAAGTCGCATTCTGCCGACAGTCTGCCTCAGACCATGCTTCCTGTGCGTTGCCCTCTAATTCATTACTCTACCGCTGTGCGGTTCATGACCCGTGTCTCATCTATATAGTGCTTGCTCTATGACCGATGTGAACCATGTCATTGCTGTAAAGTCAAAGGCCATCTTTAGTGTTACGCATCTATACATGGCTTCCCGTGATTGCCATGCGGTCTTGACAGAAACTGTGACGCTGGCCTCATTGTTATCGATGGCTTTTGGAACGATTACACGGCAAAGCTGCCCGTCTCGTGAAACTGCTGCGTAAGCGAGGCCAGATCCTCGGTCAACCCGGCCATCAGCTGCGCAGAGACGACGGCGTCCTGCCAGGTGATGGTCACTGTGAGGGTGCCACCGGCGACGCTGCCCACGTTGACGCCGATGGGTGAGCCTGCGACCATGGGTCCGTTGGTGAAGTAGAGGCGCGTAATGGACCAGCGGGGGCCCGCGCCAGACAGCTTACCGAGGTTGCTCACTCCCCAGGAGTCGGTGTGTGGCTGGCCGTCCTGTTTCTTCCAGTACTTGAACCAGTCGCTCATGTATGGCAGAAGCGAGCAGACGTCATCATTCGGCAGGCTGGCTAGCTTGGCGGCGAGGTCAGCCTTGACGCTGCGCGAGGCTTCCCAGATGAGGGCGTCGACATCGGCGTCCGGAGAGCGCAGCGCATCGACAATGCCGGCGGGGAAGGTGGTGGTGATGCCAGTGAGCAGGACGCGCAGCAGCGGGCGCAGGGTGGCGTCGGCGCCGGGACCAAACCACGGGCGAAGATTGATGGGGGTGTCGCCTGCAAAGGAGGCGGCCTCAGTCGCCGGCAGGCGCCGAGAGAGAGAGGCGAGTGTGAGGGCGTGGACCAAGCAGGTCAGGGACACGGCTTGCTGCTTACACGCCTGGAGTAGGCTGGCAACGACGTCGGGTGAGATGTCAACGGCTCGTACACGGGCTGTGTGCGGGAGGCGGAAGTCGATGGGGATGCCGCCCCAGGGGATGACCGGGCGGGCGCGGAGGAGAGAGGGGCCGAACTCGTTCCAGAGGGTCTTGACGGTGAAGAGGATGGAGTTGCGGAAGGGAATGGCGGCGTCCTCGCCCTCGGGGAGCCGAGGCGTTTCGGGGAAGGACAGCAGATGAGGCGCATCGTGGGACGCGTATGAGTGTGGAGTCGAGGGGTCTGAAAGTTCAGGCTGGTTCAGGGCGGCGAGGAGCAGCTCGTGGAATTGCTTCCCGCTTGTGCCGTCCATGATTGAATGCTGATATGCGAAGATGATATCCTGAAACGGCGTCTCCCGCTTAAGGCCGTCGCCGGGCCGCAGGACAAGGACCTTCCACGGCGCGTGCGTCTCGATATTCGCCCATGTCTGCTCATGGTGCCAGCACACCTTCTCGGCAAACAACTCCTCATAGCGCGCCTCGCTGTCGCACTCGAGCGTCTGAAAAGCGACGTGCTCGCGCAGGTCGATGGCGGCGAGGTGGGAGAAGCGCGCCTCGTTGGTGTCCTGGCCGAGGATGCCGACGCGCAGCATGGGCTGCTGGGCGACGATGCGCCCGAGCGCGGGATACAGCGCCGCGGCGTCGAGGGGGGAGGCCGCGGGCGACGACGGCTGATAGCGGCATGTCACGGTGACGCAGCGGTAGATGCCGAGGTGGTGGCGGGACGAGGAGAAGAGCTCGCTGCACGAGTGTCGGCGGGGAGGCCGCGCGTCGACGATGGGATGAGCACTTACAGCGGGGAGAGACGGCGGAGGGCCGGGGGCTCAGCTGGGTTTGCCATTGCGAGGTGGAGATGGCACGGGAGTTACGAATTGAAAGATTCTGTTGAGGAAGATGAGGGCAATGCTGCGTACATGAGACGGATGTGGACGTCTAGAAAAGGCGCATGCTTCGTTTCGAGTTCACGGTGGGTTGTGACGAGTCATGGTGGGACATTGGCTTGCAAGAGGTATAAATACAAGCACAGGACTGAGATTTTGGGGGAACTTCGGCCCGTGTGGTCTATGAAGAGCCAATGCAAGCCATACATGGTTCCGGTGTAGAGTCACGGCCGACCAACATTGGTCTCTGTGCGAGATACGAGGACGGCGACACCCCTGGTCCGTGGAGTTGTGGTCACTGGTGAAAGTGGATGAGTCAGCGGGAATGGCGGCTGATCGTCGGGCAGGGCAGACGCGACATGCTGTGGAAGGAACGGTGCGGTGCGAACCAGGCAACGGCCCGCGCCAAGACTCGCCGACAGCAGTATGGGGCAAGCACCACCGCGGAGCTCCTGACCCCTGCTGGCCGCCAGAGAAGGTCGACGCGCATCGACAAAGAAAACATCCGCAACAATAGGCCTTAACAACCAGCCGCTACGTATTCAGCACAACCGACGCTGCATTTGTACTTCTCCCAATCCCGCGAGTGGTATCGGGTTCCTGCGCGCCGCGACTTGCGAGTCTCCGTCGCGACCCACACTCATCCGTGAACTTTGCGACCACCTCTATGACGCGACGCGGCACCGACGACGACGATTCAGCGCCATAGCTTGAGCCTGGAGATACCATGATGACGACCTCGCTTGCTCTGATTTGAGCATTCGCTTTGTTTACTACGAAACGAAACGCCCCCCGGACGACATGGAGCGCCGCGGCGAGCAGGCTACGACCGCTGCCCGGACGAATGGAGCGCGACCGGCGAACCAGTTGCTGGTGAAGCACGAGGGGAGGAAGCCATTGTTTGGGACCAACGACAGGTCGAGGGAGCAGGGCGGCAACAAGGCGCACGAGTCGCCGCGGCCGAGGGCTGGGCGGCTGGGTTCTACGAGTGCGACGGGCGGTGGACGAGCAGAGACGAGCTCAGGGCTGGCGCGACGGACCAAGTCCGAGCCGCAGACTCTGCCGACGGACCGACGGGATAGCGATGGCCACAGAAGCGACAGCAACGCCAGCCTACCGTCTCCAGGCGGCACGCGCATCCCGAAACCCAGCGGCTCGGCCTTCCAAAGGCGGCAGGCCATGTCGCTGAGCGATGCCTTCAAGCTCGCCGAGGAGGAGGAGCGGGAAGCGCAGCGCATGCAGGCCATGGACGGATCGCCCAGTCCGGCACCGAGGTCGTGGAGAGGTCGAGGGGCCCACGACGAGTCCAAACTGAGGCAGATGCTGGCCGAAGACCACCTCGACACCAAATCGCAACAAACAAACGGCGCCAGTAACATCCCCGACCTCGTTCCTGGAATCCATGACGTGCCCATCCCCTCGATAGAGTCGGGAGGCCGGCAACTGGGGCTCTCGCCGCGGAGAAACGTCGAGAATAGGTCGCCAGAGAAGAGCTTCGCGTGGCAGGTGGAAGACGACTTTACTGCCGGGGATCTTCAAATCTCGGACAGTCCTAGGATCAAAGTCGGCAGCAATCGGCCATTCGCGAGCCGCCCATCGCTGGTGGCTGGCAGTGACAGAGCCAACATCAGGTCGCCTGCGCGACTAACGCATCCTGGGTCCCGGAACACCAAGCTGGACGATATTCGAGACCGAGAGCGCAATGTTAGCAAGGTGGCCCCGTCCGAGCGCTCGCCTGTGAGACGGTTCAATTCGAGGTTGGACGAGATTCGAGCTCGGGAACGGGCGGCAGAGCAGCAAATACCGATTCCCTCCCGCAGTCAAGCAAGACCCAAAAACACCAAGCTTGACGAGATACGTCAGAGGGAGGCCGAAGGTCTCTCAAAGCGCGCATATGCCGCTGCTCGGTTGGAGGAGATCCGGGAACAGAACGCCATGTCACGTTCATTGTCACCAGACGAAGCTCGACCTCACTCGAGTCGGGAACTTCCCCGAGCAACGTTATTTGGAGCCGACCGTAAGGCGGATGTGTCCCGCCGACCAAGGTCGACTTTTGGAGCCGGTGAGAAGATATCAGAAACTCCCATTACGGTGTACAAGAGTCGCCGCGACGTAGACAGCGGCGCAAAGGCGGGCGCGTTGAACGGACCAGTGAATATCAAAGGCTCTGCAGCTGCCGATGCCGCCAACAAGCAGAGCGATTACTACGACGTGCTGCGGCGGTTGGCCAGGGCAACGAGTTCAAGCCCGGCTCCGGAGGCGGGCAGTAAACAGCAAACGGCACTGCCAGGCAGCGAACACAACAGCGACGCGCAACCGACAAAAGTCGTGGCTTCTGGACGCCCCGCTGAAAATGGCAGCAGTTTGGCACGAAACGCCAGGACGACAAACGCAAGAGACAGCAACAACCCGAAACCGTCGGTGGGATTCGCCGGGCTGCGGCGAGAGCCTTCGGCTGACTCGGCTAAGAGCAAGAGGTCCAGCATGCAGTCGGAGATGGATCCCACGGACAGGATCGAGGGGGAGATGAAGCTGTTTGCGCCGCAAGACAACTACTCGGAACGGGGCTCGGTGCGCGCACAGTCACCGCCACCGCCAGACTCGGATGAAAATGACGACAGGGAAGTTGAGGCGACGCCTAAAGCCCAGAAGCCCGACCTTTTGAGCATGCCCACGCCTCGAGTGACGGGGGCATACGTCGAGACGCCGGTGACAACCAAGGTCGACAAGAGAGACTTCAAGCAGGAGGAGCCAAAGCTTGCAAAGGAGATTGAAGCACAGTCATCTGTCCCCGTGACGCTTCGCGATAGGAGAACGAGCTTTGCGCGGCAGAACAAGGACCATGACACAGCATCAGACCCGGGCGCGAGCGACGAAAAGACGGATGATGCACTGACGACGGCAGCGGCGCTTAGGAGACGCCCGCGCGCACGATCACTGCCGCGCCGCAGACCGCCTCTGAAGAACTCGGCCAGGCTCCCGTCGGTCAAGGACGACCTGCTCGAGCTGCAGCGGATCCACAACATCGACGACTCGACCATGGACGACCTCGAGGAGATCCTGACGGGCCGCAAGACCGCGTCGCCGAAGCTGCAGCAGCTGCTCAAGGAGATCCCTGCCGCTACAGATAAGGACGACGAGCTAAGCCTCGACGCTGAACTCAAACGTGAAGGCAGCGAGGATGGGAATAAACTCAAAGCCACCAAGAAAACAGGCTCTGCGGACGATGTTTCCGCGCTGTACGACCGCATGAGCAAGACCTTGCGAACGGGCCTTTTGGGGATTCGCAGCGCCAAGGAGGGCATCGCACGGCTCGAGGACCAGTTTTCACACGCTGGCAAGCAGGAGTCTCCAGATACCATGGCGCTGCAGGGCGAGGAGAAACACATGCACGCTCACACCCATCATCACAAGCACAATGAGCACTGTCCCGACTGCATCGCGCAGCCCACCCCCAAGACGGTCGCATACGTCCACCTCGCCGTCCCACGGCTGTACCACACGACGCCGCGATTCCGCCTCACCCTGCTCGGACTTGCGCTGTTCGCCCTGTCACTCTGGAGCGCCGCCGAGTCGGCCATGTGCGCCAAGTACTGCCGCCCGACGACGTGCTCGACCGCCGAGTGCGTGTACTCGTTCGACGACCCGACATTCGGCTCCGCCCTGCCCGTCAAGCTCGACCAGTGGACGACGGGCGGACACGGCCGTCGCGCCGTCGAGTGGGCCGCCGAGGAGCTGCGGGACTGGGCCGCCGACGTGCACGACGCCGCGCTCGGGCGCTCCCTCGCCGACGCGTCCCTCGAGGGCATGTCCTTCGCGCAGAAGCGCCGGCACCGCCGCCGCCTCGCCAAGAAGGGGCTCGCGGCGCCCGCGCCCGACCCGCCGCCCGAGGAGAAGGCAAAGTGGGACGCCTGGCGGCGCACGAGGCTGGCCAGGGAGCGCGCGCGCGAGGTGCGCGAGATGGGGTACCGCGACGCCGGCGACGATGAGTACGGCGACGACGCCATCGGCCGCGACGAGCGCGTCTGGTAGCCACTACATGTTGGGCTTGGGGTTTCTATCTTTGACGGCCTGGATTTCTTTGCTTGATTGCATGGCTTGAATTGTGCTTGCTTCCGCATCTGGATCAGGATGGGCGGCTACTATTGCGAGGCAGGGCGTTGCAACGGCTGGGAAAAGGAGCGTGCTGGTCAAGGCGCCAAATGGCGGTTTCTGGAGTTTGGAAGCGCCCGACGGCCGTGTGCACGATTGACGTGGCTCATCAGAGAACCTTTTTCACGCACGCACTAGCAAAATGGATGCTTTATGCCGTGTAAAACATGCCTGTATCTGAGACTCCTGTGATGAATAAACGCCAAACACCGTCCATGTAAATGTTTCTCTCCCTCTCCCGCCTCTCAATCCTCGATGCCGCCCCAGCCCTCATCATCATCGTCGTCCTCTGCCATATCCTCGTCATCCTCGTCGGCGGACTTGGTCCCCCACGGCAGCCGCGCATCCTCGTAGCCGTCGCTCGCGCGCTGCCTGACGCTCTTGACAGGACTGCGCTTCAGCGCCTCCACCATGTCGCCGACGCTGCGCACGAACGCCTCCCTCGCAGCGTCTTCCGCGGCACCATCGCCCACGACGCCCTCGCGCTCGAGCTCGTCGACCCACAGGTCCAGGACGTGGAGGCGCAGGCCCAGCGCCACGGCCTGGTCCTCGTCGACGTCGAAGCACGCCTCGCGCAGCGCCGCGAGCACGGCGTCGACGTGCGCCCCCTCGTACCCATGCTGGCGGGCCCAGCGCGCGGTGGCGGCGAAGACGCGCCGCACGAGCAGCAGGAACTTGTCCATGCGCAGGGCGTCGATGCGCGGCCACTGCGTCGACAGGACGGCCCAGAAGGCGCGCAGCCAGGGCGCGGCGCACGCGGGCGGCAGCTCGAACAGCAGCGCGGCGAGGTCGGCGGCGAGGGCCTGCTGCGGGCGCGGCCGGTCCGTCATCCACAGCGCGTAGTACAGGCCCGTCCAGAGCTTGGAGGCGTCGCCGGCCGAGAGGGCGCGGCGGCTCGCGAGGAACGACTGCAGCGCGGCGAGGGAGTCGGTGCGGAGCTTGCGGTCTGCAATTGGGGAAGGGGTTAGCTAGGGAACGCGGCGGGCGAGGGGGGACGGCGAGGGGGGGGGGGACGGACCGCTCGAGGCGAGGTTCTTGATGAAGGGCATCTGCGCCGCGTTGGCGGCGTCGGCGGCGGCCATGGCGGGTGAGAGGCGTTGTTGTTTTCAGAAGGAGTACCGCACAAGCCCCTTCAACGTGCTGGAGAAGGTCAATCGGGGAAAAAGGAGCGGAATGGTGGCGGCTCGTGTGGTTGTTGCAGTGCGTCGAGCGTTTCGCAGCGTCGATGCGAGGCCAAAGAAAAAATCAAGGTGAGGCCTCGGTGAGCGGTGGGGCCCACTTGGCGGGGGAGCCACACCGAGGCGCTCACCGACGGCTGTGGGCCGACCCGAGGGGTCGAGTGCTTCCTGAATGAGTTCTACTATTCGTACACAAGCCACTGAGCACATAGCTCGAGGTTTGGATATTTCGGCCCGTTGAGTAATCTAGCTCTTCTATATAAGCGGACTATCGCACTTGAGTTACCTCTCAATCTCTTTAAACCTAGCGCTACATCTCCGGGCGAGAGGGCATTTGCGCGGTACCTCTACTTGCAAGGCTTGGAGACTACAAGTCGGTGGGGCGCCCTGGCGCGGCACGTCTCTTTTCAATAGGGCGCGTGGACGGCTAGAGATGTGCCCGTGTACGAATAGTAGGACTCGAATGAATCCGTTTGTCAAGTCGGCTCGGACGTCATGCCTGGCACCTTTGTATCTGGTCGTCGCTCCGCTCTTGTGACGACGCGAGTCGAGTCACTCAAAGCCTCTGGCTCATCTACCATCGGGTGGTTTCTCACTGTAAGCTCAGAATAGTCACCCGCGGATCGGGAGAGCATCGCGGCGGCGGTACCGTCTCTCAACTCTCAAACACCAAGGGGCTATCAGTGAAGCTTGATGCTGCTTAAACGCCAACCACGGCGTCACGCCCGTCACAGTCCGAAACGTCAAACCTCTTCCCAACCAGACGCCCAGCCCGCCCCCACACCAACGCACTGGACTCTGTGGCAATTGCGCCAGTAGCTCCGGCGAGCCGGCCAATCGCGCGACCTGGGGGCCGAGCCGGGCATACACGGCATCTCTGCATAAGAGGCACGGCACCCTGGATGGTTGCATTCTGTCAGACAATTGCCTCCACAAGGATCCCGGTTGGCAATTGATGAGAGTTATCCTGAAGAGCTAGCTGTAGTGCACGGCAGTGAGCAGCTCTTTATACGTAAACTCCTTCTTTCTGTTGCAGAGCTCTTATGCTCGAGGCCGCGAGGTCTAATGCAGCCTACGGTTGAGCCTTGATCTCAACAGGGGTCTAATCACCACGCATGCAGGCGCTCGCCCCATAATAATTTGCGGATTACAGCCTTGAATTCGGCCGACAACTACTCTGGGCGAAGATGGTACGCTGGTAGGCGGTAATTATTGGACGCCGACGCGCCGTGCCGCCCTCATGGGGGTTCGCCGCCTTCTACGGCGGCCCAACCCGCGCATCCTCACCTGACACCGCTGAAAATGCCTCCTTTAAAACCCTACTACCTACACGAAGCCATCTCTCCGGTCCATCGGATATCTGTTTCTCGCTCCGTAGAGCACATAGCATCCCATATCCAGGAACACAAGACGGCCCATCCCGCGCATCCACACCTGCAGTTGCTTGGCACGGCAGCCACGCGCGAAAGTCCGGCCTACCACCACGTAAGATAGTCTGACCCCGGGCAGCGCCTGCATTGGACGTGATGGACTCGATCAAAGTCGTAAGCGACCAACCCCCTGTTCCCAAGGAAGGACGGACATTCCGCGTGCGTGGTGTGCCCCGAGACTGGGACGAGGACAAATTGCGATCTTTTCTCGCTGAGCAAGACGACTCCTCTGACCCAATCATCGGGTCCCTGGCCCATGAGATCGATGGCCGCTCGCAGACAGCCACGGTCAGATTCCGACACATACGCCAGCTGCAAGCTGGACAGCCCTGGGAGATTACACTGCCTGCGGCTCAGTCTAAGCGCCTGCAAAGACTTACGCTTGACCACGAGTTTCTCGGAATCACTACTTTTTACGCGCCTTCCTCGCAGGATCACAAACTCGAGTAAGTCGTTTGGCAGCCTTGCATACCTCCCAACCACGTACTCATCCCTCTAGCGTTGTCGCGATTTCTGGCCTCGGCGGACATGCATTTGGATCGTTTAAACAGAAGTCCGGAGAGCATATGTGGATACGTGATGACCTTCCGCACGACATCACGCAGGAAGACGACAGCGACAATAAGCCGTGCGCACGCGTCATGGTCTATGGTTACGAGTCGAGTCTCCCACATAGTCAAAGTTTCCAGAACCTAGAAGACCTCGCAGGGTCTTTTCGTACTGGGCTTTTGCGTCTGATTTCAACTCCGACGCCGAAACCTATCATATTCATCGCCCACAGTTTGGGAGGATTAATCCTTAAGCAGGTACGTGCACGTGGATAATCTATGTTCAGGATCTAACAAGCTGCAGACCCTCATATCATTATCCAAGTCAGAGAACGAAGACGATCAAATGCTTCTTAGAGCTGTGTATGGGCTCGTCTTTTTCGGCGTCCCGAATCAAGGCATGGACATCTCTTCCCTCATTCCGATGGTAGAAGATGGGCCGAACCGGTTCTTTCTCGAGTCCATTGGAAGCATCAATCCTCAGATTCTTCGTATCCAGCAGCGAGAGTTTCCTACGGCGCTAGGCGGCAAAGGTCAATCGGAGGTCTTTTGTTTCTACGAAACAAAAAAGTCGCCGACGGCCATAGAGGTACGTCTTGACCCATTTTCGGTAGACAGCGTGGCGCTGAAATTGGCGGTAGGTTGCGAGTGGCAAGTGGGCAATGAAAGGAGATCCAGCGGTTCTAGTCACGCCGGCCTCTGCCACTCACTGCCGGCCATGGGAGGACGGGCCAGAGCATATCTGCGCAATCGAGCGCAACCACTCCGACATGGTCAAATTCGGACCCCTAGACGTGGAATACGACAAGGCCCTTGTACACATTAGACGCATTGCTCGACACGCACTTGTGATACAGTCCCCAGTCTTGTCAAAGTCGTCTCAAGATTGCTTACAATCACTAGCATTCCCGGAAATAGACACTCGCTCAGACCAAATCAGCCACGCCGTTAAAGGGACCTGCCAATGGTTACTTGAGCACGAGATCTATAAAAGCTGGGCTACTTGCCCTGGAGGCCTGCTTTGGATCAAAGGCAAGCCCGGTTCAGGGAAGTCGACGTTACTCAAATACGCCTTCAAACATGTCACGGAGGCACCCAAAATCGTAAACAGAACTCTCATCCTCTCCTTCTTCTTCCATGGTCGCGGTACGGAGCTCCAGCGAACACCGTTTGGCCTGTTTCGGTCCCTTCTTCATCAAATCCTTCGGCGGATCCCCAATGTACTTTCTAATCTTGTCGACACCTTCGACAGGCGGCGAAAGGAGGAAGGTGAATACGGAAGTAAGTGGCAGTGGCATCCAAACGAGCTGTGGGACTTCTTCGTATCGTCGCTTCCGGGGATTCTGCACAATCGCTCCGTTTGGCTATTCGTCGACGCATTAGACGAAGCTGGTCCGGAGAATGCGCGCGATCTCGTCCAAAGGTTTAAGTCGCTGCTTCAGGGACTCCTACCCACTCCCCTGCCATTTCGTATCTGCTTTGCTTGTCGCCACTATCCCATTCTTGACGAAGATTACCAATTCATCATCGAACCTGAAAAAGAAAACGGAGGGGATATTTCAACGTACGTGAGGGACCGGCTTTCTAGTTCCCCGCGACTGAAAGGATCGACGATTTCGGATTTGATCATGAACCGTGCCCAGGGCGTCTTTATGTGGGCGCGTCTCGTCGTAAATCAAGCCTTGATTCTCGACAAGGAAGGAGAAGGACACGTGTCGATCGAAGCTATGGTCAACTCTGTCCATCCAGACCTAGATGACTTATACAGCGGACTCATCCAAGCCATGAACAAGGACAAGAAGCGACGCCCCCTAAGGCTGATCCAGTGGATCTGTTTTGCAACACGCCCCCTCTTATTAGACGAGCTACGATGGGCTATGGTCGTCCATGCCGACTGTTCGCACAAGTCCTTGCAGCAGTGTCAGGAAGCAGAGGACCTGGCACCAAACCACGAAAGAATGGAGAAAAGACTCAAAACTCTTAGTTGTGGTCTTGCCGAGATTGTGCCGTTCTCCCACGTCTCGATCGTCCAGTTTATCCACCAGTCGGTCAAGGACTTCTTTGTCAACAAGGGCCTAGCGATCCTGACGTACGACCTCGAGCCGGCCGAGACCAAGGCCTCCGAGACGGACATCGTAGGATCGGCGCATTACCAGCTGTCTCGAACCTGTATACGCTACTTGGCCATGGAGGAGGTCGGTCGGTCGACAATCAGCGACGGAGCTGCCTTGGAATTGGAATTTCCGCTGCTACACTACGCCACAACGTCGTGGATACCGCACGTGAAACAATGCGAGGCGAAAAACGTTCCTCAGAACGATCTTCTGGACTGTTTCGCCTGGCCAATGGAAACTGTTATGGAAGTGTGGGTGCGAATTTTCCGAATCCTAGAGCCATACTCCAAAGATTGTCCAGCGGAAAAGACATTGTTAATACACATGATGTCGCAATATCATTTAGTAGGACTCTTGCAATTGTTACTCGAGAAGGGGGCCGATTTCGAGGCGAGAGACTATGATAGCATGACGCCGCTACACTGGGCCGCTGTGAACGGGGACGAGGCCGTCATGCGGCTATTGCTTGAGAAGGGGGCCGACCTCGAGGCGAGAGACGATTATAGCAGGACGCCGCTACTGTGGGCCGCTAGGGAAGGGCACGAGGTCGTCGTGCGGCTATTACTCGAGAAGGGGGCTGACCTCGA
>JALHBW010000121.1:0-33654 GCA_024339985.1 Tolypocladium endophyticum
TTTTTTTTTTCAAGAGACTCAGCTAGAGTCCCGGAAATGCCCCGACTCCCTCATGAGACACCCATAACCATGGGTCCCGCCAGGATCATGTCATCCGTGAGCTTTCCGTCCAAGGGCGCCATGCTGGTCAGCGACAGGTATGACACGCCGGCCACACCGGGGGGCACCTGGCAGCCGTTGGCCTCGGTGAAGGGCGAGAAGGCGGTGCCGCCGGGGAGGACGCCACCGGAGGTGAAGGCGCAGAACTTGGCCGCCGAGCCGGCGCCGCCCTCGGCCGCGACATTGACGGTGGAGCCGACGCCCATGGCGCTGGCTTGCTGGCCGGCCGCCATGGTCAGGGCGGGGAAGGCCTGGATGTTGAGGTTGCTGCCCTGGGGGCACTCCTTGATGAAGGGCTTGGCGATGCTGAAGACGGAGCGCGGGCCCAGCGGCGCGTCGAAGGCCTGGGGCACGGCCTCGATGCCGGCGAAGACGCGGACGACGCTCTGGTGGCGCGACTCGATGGTCAGGATGCTACCCGCGGTGCTGAGGATGCTCTTATCCGAGAGCAGCGGCGCGGCGCCAAGGTACGCCGAGATGCCCACGTTCTCGAGCACGGCGGCGGTGCCCACCATGCCCTTTGCGTCGGTGAACTTGAAGTCGTAGGTGCACGGCTTCACGGGCTGGATGCCGCCCTGCGCGAGCGAGCTCTGCAGCAGGTCGACGTGGGCCTGCTCCGTCTGGCCGATGGACTTGAGGTCCTTGAGCTGCTTGTCGTTGAGGCCGAGCGCGGCAAAGTCCGAGTCGGGGAACTTGGCGAAGCCTTGCTGGTAGAACGTCGCCTCGAGGTTCTCGAGCGTGAGGGCGCTACAAGCCGCGTGCCTTGTCAGCAACGGCGAGTCGTGAGCAGTGCTTGGGTGACTTACAACTGAAGAATGTCGAAGTCGCTGAGGCCCGACGCCGCGGCCGCGCTACTTTGCCGCATCGCGAGCTCGTGGTAGTGCAGCTGCCGCGGAGACAGCCTGTAAGACGAGGGGAGCGCCGCGGCCGTTGCCGCGAGGGCCGCGAGGGCGAGCGCCTTGAGCGAAGAGGCCATTATTGCGATGAGAGAAGGGCGAAGTGAATAGAATCGTCGAGGACCAGCCACTCTTATTAAAAGACGTTATCCGTATTAAAAACAAGCAGGGAGTGAGTGAGTGTTCGTGTAAGTGAGGCGTTGGAAGCGAAGGACGGGAGGTGGTGAGAGAGAAAGCAGGCCAGCGCTTTTCGGCGGAACGGGAGGGCGAGAAACAACCTCCTCTAAGGTAAAAGATGCCAACACGGGAAGGACAGAAACATACAGGCTGTCAAGAATCCAAGAAACGAAAAACGAAGTGCCGGGGGAGGGTGGCGACGGCCGCGCTTTTGACAGTTGCTGCAGCCCACGACACGCAACCTCGTCGCTGACGGGCGGCTCGTGGGCCATCCGCTCCGTGGCGTTTTGGCCGGTTTGCACTAGGGCCCAACGGGCAGGATGGGCAGTTCTCCCCCGGCACCGGCGGCGCGCGGCTCGAGCGAGGCCCGGACGGGCGACGACTCGACCCGGGGAGGAGACTGTCCGAAACGGCTCTGAGACGCGGGCGTGCCTCCTGGTCCGCGCTGGCCCGGCTGGCCGTCGTCGCGCAGGAGCCTTCCCGCTCCCCAAAGCTAATATACACGAAGAAGCTCCTCTTCTCGTGGCGTTTCTCCAGGAGCTCGTCGGCGGCCACAGCGGCTTTGGCAAGCTGGGTTCGTCGAGCTCCGACGGCCCAGGCGGCGTTGTCGTCTCACCAACCGCCGTCTCACCAGCACTGGCGTTCCCATACGCAGTCCTGCCCAGAACCCGCGTAAATTACGATGAGAGAGAAATGGAAACGCAACTCTCGGTTTGATTGGCAACTTGCGCAATCTCCCCGTCGTCCGAAGCTTGGATCCGAGAGCACGCAACCCGGCATCGCGCAGCCCGTCATGGCGTGTTGCCTCCCGTCACTGACACATTTCCGCCGTCTGATCGACGCCGTCGCCGTCCAAGCAGCCGGCTGCCAAATGTGCGTGCCCCTGCTGCATGACCCAGTCGGTCCTGTCTGCTGCTCGCCCGGCTGTAGATGCTCCACCGGCCCTGCGCATTCCGGCCCGCATCACCTCGACGCCCAGATGCCTCTCGTCCACGCGACCCACGCAATCTCACTATCCTCTTCCTCCAGCCGAGAAGCCGCCGTGTCAAGCCTGCTGATCAGACATCGTCTCGACTCTGGCCCGCCTGGCGCACTTCTCCAGTCCGATAAGATCGTGGGGTTTCGGGTGATCAATTTTCGCTACTTCATCTGTACCCCATGCTATCTGTCCCGTCCTCTGCGCGACCATCGTCAGATGTCAGCTGTCCACTCAATGACGTGCAGCTGTGTGCCATGTCATGTTTAATTATATACCACACGTGCTCTGCAGCGGCAGCCTTGTATATTTCTCTCCCGCCATGGCCTACAACTCCCCAAGCCCAGTCCTTCTTTTCGTGCAGTCTGCAGTCCTCTCATCTTCCTCCAGCCCCCCACTTCCCTCACAGCGCGTAAGGGTTCAGGGATCGAATGGTCAAGCAACTGTTTAAACTCATCGTCAGCCTCACACCTCTCAATTGAAAAAAGGCATCGTCACTTACGGAGGGCTCTTGCTAAGGTCAGTCTTCAAAATGACTGGAACCCTGGTCATTTCCGTCACGTCCTGAATGTACTCTCCACCATCCTCTCGTAGCTTGAACAACTTCAGATACTTCTCCTTGTTCGTCAGGCGCGCCTCGACAGTCTCCGAGACCGGCACCTTGGAGTCGGAGCGGGTGCGGTGCAGCGTGCCGGCGTTTGAAGACACCCGCGCCGGTGATCCGGGCACGCTCTGGGTAGGACGTTCGGCCAGAGACGCGCCAGCCATCGCCTCCGTAACGTCCGACGTGTTGTCGTCATCGTCGTCAAACAAGGCATCAACGTCATCTGTCGACATGGTGCCCGTTTCCGTCTGTTTGCGAGCCGCCTCGTCGCGTTCTTTCCGGGCCTTCTCCGCTTCCTCGGCCTGTTTGGCCGCCGCCATGGCGTTGGTCATTCTCTGAGACGCGGCAGCCTTGGGTCGTTCATCTTCCGGTACGTACGCCGAGCTTGGCACTCCCTTCTCCCAATACAGCTCGAGCACTCTTTTCTCCTTCCTGAACTCTGCCTTCTTAAGCGGCAGCTGGTCGCAGTGCACTCGCTTCTCGAAGCCCCACTCGGGGATGAGCACATCGAAGGCTGACTCATACACGCACAACACTATGCCCTCGGCAATGAGATCTCCGTTGGCCTCTACCCGTTTCTTGTCCATGGTTCGGCAGGACTCAATGTGGATGCTCTGATCCTGCGCGTTCTGTGCCGAGTCCTTCTTGGTGTTGCACGACTCCACAGTCTTGACAAGCGTCTCCATGTCATCCGTAAATTCAATCTTGCCCTCGGACAGGACAGCCTCCAGCTGCCGGTGGACAATGATGTCCGCGTAGCGGCGGGTCGGCGAAGTGAAGTGGGTATAGAGAGGCAGGTTCAGAGAGTAGTGCGGCCAGAGGGGCTTCATAGTCTTGCCCGTGATGAAGTATTTGGCTCGCTGCATCGACTTGACAAGGAGCGTCTCCATGCCCTTGCGCAGTTCCGGATCGTCCACCTTGAACAAGCTGTTCTGCAGTGACCCGCTCCCAGAAGCATCGATATCGTAGCCCAGAGCCGTCATGCGTTCGACAAAGGTCTGCAGCCGGCGAGGGTTCGGGGCAGCCTGGCGACGAAGAAGCGCCTTCTCAGGAAGTCCTTCTGCCAGGCGCTGTGCCACGTACGCGTTCGCCTTCTGCATGAGCTCCTCGACCAGCTCCAGAGCCTGGGTCGAGTCAAAGATGTTCTGCTGCACGGGGTTGTTCTCGTCGTCCAGCTGCTGCAAGAGGCGCAATGGGGCAATGGGCTCGCCACCAGCACCGAGGCGTGCCTCCCGGAACTTCTGTGCCACGCCCTGGAGAATCTGCAGGGTGTTCGCCTGAACGGCCGAATTCGAGAAGGCGGATGGATCATTCAAGGCATTGTCGATATCGGCCAACGATGCCTTGCCAGTGCTTTTGATAATACTCCGACCTACCCAGCTGTCGCCCTCGGCAACCGACCCGTTGTGGGGGTTCACGTTGAACACGACACTGACCGTAAGTCGTTCCTGGTCTGCGCTGAGGGAGCAAAGCTCGCTAGACAGCTTCGGCGGCAGCAGAGCACAGAATCGGTTGAGAAGCTGGACCGAGGTACCACGCTTCTTCGCTTCGCGATCCACCAACGAATTGGGCTTGACGAAATGAGCAACATCAGGTACGTGGACACCAATCTCAATCTTGCCATCGGGGCGAGTCTTGACATGGATAGCGTTGCCGAGCTCAGCGCTTCCATTGAAGTCGATCGTAAACGCTTTCTCCTCGCGGAAGTCGCGGCGGGAGGCAATGGAAGACTCGTCCTCCTTGGCCAGTGACCAGTCCTGGAGGCCGACGCTGCGCAGGACAGCATCGGAGAACTCGTCGGACGAAAAGTTGTTGTCTCGCAGCAGGGCGTCGGTCTCCACCTTAAGGTCGCCCATGCGTCCAAGCTGCTCAACAAGAGTGCCAAAAGGGTGCAGCGAAGTGATTGGCCAGCGCTTGATGCAGGCGACGAAGATACGGTCCGCGTAGTCCTGGTGCTTCTCGACAAAGTCGCGAGGCGCTTGCTCCGTAGGAATGGCAATGAGGGGTACTCGCTTGTCGGTGGGCTTAAACCAGACAATCTTGGGCTTCTCCTGCTGGCGATTGTCATTGTGGCGGTTGTTGCCACCGTCTCGGGCAGCTCTCTCTGCTTCCTGCTTTTCCTTGGTAGCCTGGCTGCTGGGACGCAGCAAGCCAAGGGTGCCAGAGAACATCTGCCCCGCAACACGTTCGATGACAGCAACGACGTGGCCGGCGTAGAGGGGCTTCTGCTCATCGTTGATCTCCTCTTCCTCAACGAGGAGCAGACTCTGGCCCTCGACCTCGACATCATCGTTCTTCTTCTGCGTCGGGCGCTGGCGAAGACTGCCACGACGGCGTAGGCCGCCATCTGCGGCATTATTGTCATCATTTTGACCGGAATCTCCACGGCTTCCTTGGTTTGTGGAGCCGGAGCGGGTGTCCGTGATGTCCTTGCGCTTCTTCTTCTCTTCCTTCTCTCTCTTCTGCGACCAGACCTCATCTACGTCCAAGAGCTCGATGGCAACAAGATCGCCCTCCAGAGCTCGATTGCGATCCTTGCTACCACAAATAAATATATCGGCGTCGAGTAGACCGTCCTGCGTGGTGACGTAGGCGTCGCTGCGGTTCTTCTTGTTGACACGGAGAATACCAGAGACGAGCTGGCCATCTCCAAGCAGGGCAGGCAAGGAGGCCTGCGGGAGGTAGGGAGTGAACAATGTCTTTCGCTGCTGCTGCTGCTGCTGCTGCTGACCGCCCAGCTGGGGGGCATGCTGAGAACTCTGAAGGCCTTGAAACTGCTGACCATTCATCTGAGCGGCCTGGAGAGCCTGGAGCTGGCCAAGCTGCATGGGGTTGAGTTGCTGGCCATACATCTGGGGCATCATCATCTGGCCGGGAAGCTGCATGAGTTGGGGCTGATTGGGATTGTACTGGAAGGATCCGATGGATCCCACGGATTGATTTATGGAGCCGCGAGGACGATGGCCCGGCTGGAACGACTGACTCGGGCCAGCATTGCCAGGCTGATCCTGATTTTGATTCTGGGTTCGCCAATTACCCTCGAAGTTTCGAGATCCGCTGCGGGCATGTCCAAGGCCACTTCCGCGGCGTGTGAAGTCGGTACCGCTGTCGACGCTCAGACGAGCTCCCCCACGGCCATTAACTGCCATGCTCTGGCTGCGGACGTGTCCTCCACGGCCACGGGTGGAGCCTTGAGCGACGGAGGCATCCAGACTCGACTGCGAAGCAGAGGTCTTGCTGTTCTCATCGTCGGGCTTCTCGGGAGAGGCAGACGGGCCGGGGAATTGGAACCCGGTCGTCGTTCGCTTCTGCTGGGCGATCTCGGCAGCCTTTTTGGCGTCGGCCAGGGCCAGCGAATGCCGTCGCTGGTGGCCGGCCCCGGCGCCGCCTCCACGCCCGCCACGCCCGCTGGCGTTCTCGCGGCCGTGGGCTCCGGGAGCCTCAAAGTTACCAAAGTTGGATCCCGAAGCGCCCGACGAGGGAGCCGGTGGCGGGCCCATGCCCATATTGGGCAGTGCCGACTGATTACGGCGATGTGAAAGTGGTTGGGTGGGGGGCCCGAGGGAAACATTTTGTTGCGGCATCTGGTTGGGGAATTGGAAAGCATTTTGGGACATGTTGCCCATTGGCTGCAAAGGATTGAAAGCTCCGTTGTGGCCGAGGGGTTGGCCAGGGGGCATCATGCCCATATTGACATATTGCTGATGGGTCGCCTGGATCTGCTGTTGCTGCTGCTGCAAAAGCTCGATCTGCTGCTGGATTGCCAATTGTTCCACTGGAGTCAAGTACGTTAGCATTCGACATGCGCAGACGGGAGGTGAAATCATGCGTGAGAAGGGGATGAAAGGTGGATATGCGCGTGCGCGATATGGTAGCCGTGCCAAGAGCGACTGGCTGCGAGGCTCTTGACGACGTGCTCTCCGGATGGCGATGACGACTTACTTCCTGGGTTGGCAAACATGCTCATCAGCGGCGTCAGTTCCGACGGGCTCCGACGATGGGCAATGTGCAGCCTGCGTCCAGCAGGTCCGTGGACGCCACCAGCCGGCTGCTGCTGTTGCTGCGCCGGCTGCTGTTGCGGCTGCTGTTGCTGCCCCTGCTGCTCCATTGCGGGCAGTCAGAGTCACAGACAGTAGACGGATGGAGAGGGCACGTCGGGTGCGGGCAACGATTCTTCGGGTAAGGTAGAGAAGATGTGCTTTGGTGCTAGCTTTGCGAGGCGAGACGACGAGGACGTCGAAGGACCTTTGTTGTGCTGCTTGAAGCTGGCTAAGGGACAGTGGCAAGCCAGAGCTCGGTTAGGACAGATTCTGCCAAAGGAGGGTGGATGCGGCTGATTCAAGCGAGCTCGGGAGGGCCAAGGAGTGTGCGAAGGGAAGCAGTCGGTCGAGGGCGGATGGCAGGCGTCAAGAGAGAGCAGTGAGGGATGGATGTTGGATGAAAGGACGAGGGTGTAAGGATGGTGGTGGAAGTCCAGCTCCTTGTAGGAGAGCGACTGACGGAGGCAATGGGTGTGGCGGATGTGGGAGAACGGATAGCTCATGGAACGAGAATGATGGACAGGTTTAGTTTGGGGGCAGCTGGAGTGGGCTTGGGGGGAGGCGCCGCTGCTTCGTTGGACGGTACGTCGCCAACAGTGGAGCCAGGGAGCCCGCCTTTGCCCGCCGGCTTCAGGCCAGTGGAGGCGACGAAGGTGCTGCCCCCAACTGCCATGGGCGCTAACGTAGAATGCTGGAGCCGGCAAGCTACGAGCTGGGCCGAGTCTCGCGGACCAGGCGCTGCAAGGCAAGGAATACGGTAACTGAGTTAGCTGCCCTATTACGAGTACCTAGGCACGAGTAGGCACGAGTAGGCACGAGCAGGTAAGCCGGCAAGGCGATCCCTCATGGCCCATGCATTAGCGAACCGTCTCGTCACTCATCGCTGTTGGCGCAAGCCACGTTGTCGGGGCGGCCTCTACCGTCCGCGAAGCACGCAGCTGCCAGCAACGGCCCCATCTTTCGTGGGGAACCGATAATTTGGGTAAATTGCCCGCGTCACATCCGCTCGACAAGAAGAGTTGCCGCAGCGCAAGGATCCAACGAAGCTGTCGTACGGAGTGCCCCCCCCCCCCGCAGTATTCCCTGCCCTACCTTACATACGGTGCTACTTGTAGTATGCCAGTACATAGGTACATACGAAGGAATAGGGGACGCTGCCAATCATAAGCTAAGATACAAGCCATGCTCGACTATGCTTGCCTGCCTTGCTGCCTGCCATCCTGCCTGCCCCCTTGAGCACCTCCTTCTTCGCCTGCAGGTGATGATGGGTAGACGCCAGCGGGCAGGTCGGAGCTGGAGGTGCTTTCAGTGCTCCGGTTGGTGCGCGCATCCCTGGAGGAACGGCCCTGTATCGAGTCCATGCCGTGTCCCGCAGAGACCAGCAACGACGAGGCAGCACGTGTCAGCATTGGACTGACATCATCGCCGCCGCCACGACAACCGTCGATAATTAGCCATGGTCGTCCGGCCCAGCGACTGCTGGCTGGCCCACCAGGTTCTACAGCTGCAACCGCGTCGCATGGCAGTCTGTCATCAGGTTACATGCGGGCATGCCGCACAGGCGTGCCGCGTTAGACACTGCTGTCTCGCGCCAGGGCCGGGGACTGTCTTGCCTCGCTACGCCCGCCTCCCGCCTCGCCCGCAGGTCCGTTGCCGCCACCAACATGCATGAGTGCGCCGCCAGCTCCGCGCTGCTTGTTACCCCATCCCAGCGTGCATGCACCAGCCCAGGCACGTGATGCACAATGATAGCCATGATTTGCTGTGATGCAAACTGCCCAGGACCGCCAAGCTCATGTATTCCGTACGTACTTTACCGAGTACTCGTGGTCAAACAAACCTCGAGCACCTACTAGCCCATCGAACCTTGAGCCTTGAAGCGATATTTCCGTTCTGTTAGATGCGAAATCGTTGGCAATGTAAAGAGTATACGCAGAAACCGGTCCTCCGACGTAGTACCTCACTGCCTGATGCATCTAACGACGGGCATCCAATACTAGATCCTATGGAACGACGGCGGACCTGGTGGCTTTGCCAACGGCAGCTTGCGTTGCTATTTTGGAAGGACCAGCATCCGCAGTCGGACGAACCTGGGGACAGCGATTTACGGCCGATCTGGTGGCGTTCGTGGCAGGACCGTCCGGCGACATCTGATTTCGATCCACGCAGCGTCTGTGAGCCTGATCCAGACAAGACATGGTCTCTTTCATATCATCGCTGTTCAGACGCCGTCTCTTAACTTAGTAGTGCGACGTGGTGTCGTGTTTCCGCAACGTTCCAAGGAGACAGGGCTAAGACAGGGCTGTGAAGATCCACTTCCACGGCATGCCTGCGATGTAATAGTCTAAGATTGGCTTGGGGGAGATATCCATCAAGATCCTAAACCCTGAGAGTCCCCAAGATCGGCCAGAAGGAATGCAGTCATCGCATCAGGGTCCCGATCGTGGAATAAGCTTGATTCAACAATGTTGACGTGTTGTGGTGACATCAGCCGTAGGAACTAGGTACGAACTACGGTACCTACCGACGATGCGAAATCGACGCGACGAAAAGCTTGTTCCCGCCTCCGCTTGGAATTCGCACGAGCTAAGGCTTCGCGTTGTCACTTGGAGCATGGACTAACGAACTCGCCAGCTTTGATCTTCCCGTCACCACGCTAGCGGCGTGAGGGCAACCCTCAACTTTTGTCCCCAGTCGCTGTTTGTCTGTCTCGAAATGGACCAGCCGCACAGCCACGTATGCCAATAACGCGGCATTCGCGGCTCGCCTCGGATGGCAACAACCACGTTGCGGCCGCAGTACGCAAAGTGACACGGCAATGGACGCCCAGAGCCGGCAATTGAATGGCCGAATAAGTTCAGGATGTTGCTTCAGTGACAAAGGCCAAATACTCTGCAGATCAACGAAGCAAAGCGTGGCGTAACACGGGGAGTCCACCGGTAGGGAACGGGCTAGTCCCTGTCGGGACTTTATTTTAGCGGCACCGATCCTGTCCCTCTGAACTTCGGTGGTTCAGCGCGTCTTGAAGGCTTCCAAGCCCAAAAACGTCCATATCTGCAGCACTTCTACGAACACCGAGTCCGTCACGAGGCCGCTCGAGCAGGGTTCGGCAACTTTCTCTGCTTGCCGTTTACGTCCTGTCCGACTGCCTGCGTTGATACATCTCTGCAACCTCGAGTCGTGTGAAGAACCTGCAAATGCTATCACGATAGCGCCCTGCTCTTCTCGCCGGCTGTGACCATGACGCGCTCCTCACCCCTGAGGAGGAGTCAACTGCTCTCAAGTCCCGATCGGGGTCCGCGTTCGAGCTTTCTCTTCGACGACCGCAATACCGAATCAAGTCATCGAGATGCTCTCCTCGCGGCGCAGGCAGAGCACGAGCGGGTGCGCGAGGCTGCCATTCGCGTGTACGAGATGCACGAGTTGAAGGAGGAGCACCAGCGCATCTTGGACCAAGGACGCAGGGAGCAGGAGAGGCTGCGGGCAGAAGCTGAAATCGCCGCGGAGCAGAGGCGACTCCAAGAGCTAAAGGCCAAGACGATACCAAAACCGATACCGCCCCCCGCGCCAGAACCGCCCAAGGCCATTGAGCAGCCGTCGAGCCAGGCGTCGGTCCAAAAGCCTACCGTGCAGCCTTCTCAGGGGGGAGGAAAACCTGCAGAGAAGGATGCAACACTCTCACAGCTCAAGTCGCAACCGCCCAATGCCGCACCTCAGCAGAATGGACTTTTCACCAGCCAAGGCAAGCCCTCGGCAGAAAGTCCATCTGCAGCACCCGCTCAACAGCAATCCGTCTCACAAGTAGGAGTCGCTAAACCTGCTGTCGTGGCTCCTCAGCCCAAGGCAACACCTCCGCAACCTCCCACAGCTCAATTGCAATCCCAAGTTCAAACGCCGCTCGCGAAACCGACCGTCGACAGATACATACAAATACACCAAGAGCTGAAGAAGCTGCGGAAAGACTTGATGGCTCAGTCGAAGGTTCCAGGGTCTCCCTTGAAGGGGAAGGTCGGAACCTTCAGGAGAGAGATTCGTGTTTCTATCGGCCAGCTCACCGGTGGCAAGGGCGCGAACGTTCAACCTGTAAGACTTCCAAGAAACTCTGCTTGCTCTACGTTCTAATAAGTTGCTAAAAATATGCAGACAACCAAGATCATGTCAATTTTGAGGGAATCCTTGGGTGGTCAGGTTCCTAGTCCTCCGGTCGACGTCGCTCGTTTCGTTGCAGAGCCCCGTGAGCCGGTCGAAGGTGCCACACACGACGACGGGGCTCTGCCAGCCCTGTTTATCTACCTTATGAACATCTGCGCCAAGGGCATAATCAGTCAGTTCATCAACGAGGCTGGTGCGAATCCCAAAGCGGCAGATCCTATCGGGGTCTTCACAGCACAAGTATTTTCGCACAAGGACTTCCAATGGCGGGGGCAGTCTTTAATCGACATTCTCCTGGCCAAGTTTCGGGTAGTCTGCCCAGTTCTGTTTGGGTTCAGGGGCAACGACAGGACCGAGAGGGGTAGGCAGGCCATTGGGTGGCGGAAGGACGGGCCTTCCTGGATCACGGAGCAGAGCCATAACGACCGGATGGCTGGTCTCGGCGCTGGTTTCGCCTCCATTTCGTTGCGGGACTTCAGCAAGGCGTCCAAAGTCAACCCGTACCCTCCCACCCACTATTGGAGGGCGTTTGCGGGCATCGTCAACTCACCCGCCAACGAGACATCAAACACCCAATACGTTGTGCTGCGGTCCATGATCGACGGTCACGAACAGCGATTTCTCAACTTCTACGGAAATGCCGGCGTCGCCGCTTTGCGACTGGCGCTGGTCGAATTCCCCAAGAAGGCGCCGCAAAACGCCTCTGCAGCAGGCACCCTGATTGCCCTGGCCGAGGTGCTACGGACCGAGGGCGGACTGGTTTTGGCTTAAGCGCTTGGATTTTACGACGCAAGACTTTGGTAGCCATAGATCGCGCATGGGGAGCGTAGGCGTTTGTAGGGCACGCGGCCGATGAAGAGCATCGGCTGGACTGCATAGTTGTGGCGTTTGACGGGAATGTCGAGAGATTCTGTTCTGCGTCTTCAGGCAGTATCAAATGTCCTCTACTCTATTTTATACCGGGTGAAACAATACAAGATGCAACGAGGCCGCATTTGACGGCATGTATCCCACCGTTTAACTCCGACCTCCTGAAATCGCTCCATGACTCCGGAACCCAACAAGACGTAAGCCCGCTATAGTATCAACAGCAGGACCAATAGAAGAATCAGCACGAAGATGAGGACAGCGATGCAGCAGCTGCTCCATCGGTCCTCGTTCTGACGGATCACGTGCTGAAGCTTCTGCATGCCGCTCTGCAGTCGGCTGCCCACGCGGTCGGCAGCCTCGTCTACGAGCTCGAGCATCTCGCGCTGCTCCTCGAGCTCGCGACCCATGTCATCGGCCTGGCGGCGCAGGTTGCCGACAGTCTGGAAGACGCCGTCGAGGTGCTGGTCCTGCTCACGCATCATCTCGACCTGCTGCTGCTGCTCGAACTCCGCATACCCGTCGCCTTCACCACCGTCGCCGTCGGCGATGGCAAACGAGCTAGGGTCGGGCAGGTCGCCACCAGAGACGCGGGCGTTGTCAATCTTCCTGTTGAGCTCCTCGCGCATGTCCTCGATCTCGCCGCCGACTTCCTGGACGAGGCGGCCGCGGCGCGCGACCTCGTCAGCGGAGAGGCCGTACTGAGCGGGGTTGGACTCGACAGCCCGGACCGAAGCGACGAGGTCGGCCAGGTCCTCGGCGAGGGAGCCCAGCGCGGACTCGAGGTCGGAGCGCGCGGAGGCCAGTTCGGGGGAGGATGCGTTGGTGGAGAGCGAGCGTATGCGGAGGTAGGATGCGAAGAGGGGACGGGTGGACGAGAGCTGAGTGAGGACATCTCTGCGCAAGGCGGCTGGTGAGCTCGTGCGTCGTTGCGACGGGGGAGGGTTGCGGGATACTTACTGCTGGACCTGGAGGAACGGGTCCTCCTCGTTCGTGGAGGACATCATCCTGTCGGCGTCGGCGGCGTGCGATGCATGGGCATGCGCGGCAGGGGTCGCAGCCGAGCGCAGGTAATGGCGGTGGTGGTGGTGATGCTCGCAGTTTGCTGGAGTGGAAGGGGATGAGGAAGCTGAGTTGCGCTGAGCACGTCCCATGAATGACGTTGCAGCGAACCCCTGCAACGGCCTGTAAGCTAGAGCGGCGGCACAGGAGAAGCCAATCAACTTACAGCCTGGCAGCAGCCTGATTCGATCCGGCCACAAAGGGTGACGAAGTGGGAGCGACAGAGACAACATAACAAAATATGCTTTTGAGAAGAAGACATTTCATTCAATGAGCGGTGTGATTTATGAAATAAATTCATTTTGTCCGCTGACGCTGAGGAAACGCCTCTGCAGGTCCGAAAGCAACCGCTGACCGGTTCCACCTGACAGCGCAGTGCGCAGGGATAGGGACAGTTATACCAGCATGCAACGCCGAATGCCGTGTTGAGGGAAGTGTTTCCCTGAAATGAGTGAATGTATTTTCTAGGCCTTCTAGGCACTTAATATCTCATGTTGTGGCACAATCATCACCAGTCTGGTGGTTTATGCCTCTCTAGGGCACTTTGCAGGCGGCAAGTGGCTCATCATGGATGGCTTCTCCGGCCGGAAATTTTAGCCTGAAAATCTGTATCTTTCCTCGCTCACACCCATCAACAACGGCCCCGGCCAACACAGAGCCGGATGAGGAACCTGTGCCGTCTCATCTCAAAAATATTGAAGCTACACTAGAGAACATCAGCATCGTGCTGCAAGAGCTTCAAGAACGTCTGTCATTGGTCCAGGGTAGCACGTTCTGGCACTGTCGCGCAAGGCAGCCATGGTACCCGAGTCGCCGCTGCCATACACTGGCGATTTCTCATCCCCCGAGGAATATGTCCAAACGCTGTTGAACTTCGTGAGGACGACCGAGATATTCCAGATCCTCTGCGGCGGAGTTCATATCCTCGACTTCTTCACGACTGAGCCCGGGCTCTTTCATGCGGCCCTGCCGCCGGAATGGCACGCCTTCTTGCTATCATGCGACATTATGACGCTTCTCAATCTCCTGATGAGGGATGATCTGGACAATCTCAACTTTGAACAAGGGCGAGAACCGCCAGCGAGCCTGTTGCATTATATCAGATCCGTACGAGACCTATCACTGCGGCGGGAGTATCATCCTCCGGACCAGAGGCTACCCGTGCTACCACGGTCGGTCGCCGTTGGCATGAAGCCCAAGAAGATCCACGAAGTCCGCAACTTTTCCAACTACGTGACGCGCCTATCGGACAACATGGCTGCTTCCCGCGGAGACGGCGTCTCCCATTTTGTGGATTTTGGAAGTGGCCAAAACTACCTAGGCAGGGCGCTCGCCAGCGAGCCTTTCAACCAGCGCGTCGTGGCCGTGGAAGGCAGAGAAAACAACGTAGCGGCAGCGAGGGACCTCGACAGGCTGTCCGGGCTGGCCGTCAAGGAAAAGGTTAAGCGGAACAAGAAACTCTGGAACAAGGTTCTCGAGGTTCGTGGCCCGGACAAGGAGGGCGATGCCGAGGCTTTGGCGAATGCCATCAAGCAGGTTGCCGGGGCCGAGGCATTTGACTTCCGTCCAGTGGACGAGTTGGAATCCAAGTACGCGGTTGAGGATGGCAAGGGGCATGTTCAGTACGTGTCCGGCAGGCTGGACAGCGGGGAGCTGGGGGACGTCATTGCAAAGATCGACCGCACAGGCCTCGAAGAAGAACGGCAGCAGAAGCTTCAGCTCATGGCCATTTCGATCCACTCGTGTGGCAACCTCTCTCATTTCGGCATACGGTCCCTCATCCTCAACCCGGACATACGGTCCATCGCCATCGTCGGTTGCTGCTACAACCTCATGACCGAGAAGCTTGGCCCGCCCACATACAAGCACACTTACCTCCGGCCGACATTGCAAGCGTTGAACGGACGCGTTTTTCGTGAGTCTGACAAGCATGACCCACAGGGTTTCCCGATGAGCAATCGCTTCTCGACGTATGAGGGAGACGGCATCCGCCTCAATATCACGGCCAGGATGATGGCGTGCCAGGCGCCGCAGAACTGGTCGAAAGAAGAAAGTGAGGGCTTCTTTACCCGGCACTTCTTTCGCGCCGTGCTTCAGAAGATGTTCCTGGACCGCGGTGTCGTCGGGCGCATTTGGCATCATCCGTCCCCGGAAGGAGAGGAAGAGGGAGCCAGACCCAGCGGCCCGTTCGACGTGAGCACCAACCCCGTCACCATCGGCAGCATGCGCAAGCACTGCTACACATCGCTTCGGGCGTACGTCCGCGGCGCCATCGAGAAGCTCACCACGAGCGCCGAGTACAAGTGCTACGCGGACGTCATGCGGGACAAGATGGCCGACATCACGGACGACGAGATCGACGCTTACGAGGCAGAATACCTACCGCGACGGCGGGAGCTTTGCATCATCTGGAGCCTCATGGCGTTTAGCGCGACGGTTGTGGAGTCGCTCATCGTGACAGACCGCTGGGTGTTTCTCAAGGAGCACGGGGACGTGGTGAGGGACGCCTGGGTCGAGACGGTGTTTGACTACAAGGAAAGCCCGAGAAATCTAGTGGTTGTAGGTGTAAAGCGAGATGATGTGTGATGATAGATATGAGTATGTAGCTACATGTTCCCAAATAGATCTCATGACTGGGACTCGTCAACGACCCTCAAGGGTGAATTTTGAGAGAATGTCGTGCGGACAAGGAGCATATGCCCCTCCAAAGAGATGCAATGGGGGATTTATGTGAATACCGAAAGGAGACGTGAATGAGAATATTGAGAAAGGAAAGGCAATTAGAGAGTGGGCAGTATTATTATGCCCCGACTTTCTTTGCCAACATGCGTTATGTACGACTATGCCGATAGATCAGTAGTCCCGCTGCGTAAAACTCCAAACCGCATTGCGAATATCTTCCACGTTGCTCCTTTCCCACATTTCAATCATCTCATCAAACCGCTGAGCAAGATCCGCACCCCATGATTCTGGCTTTCCCTCTGCGTTCTCTTTGTCCCGCAACATGTGCGCAGCGAGGTCCACACGCAGGCAATCTGCAAGACTCAGCACAGAGCAGCCCTTCACGACAGACTCGGGAGACCCAAGGCGGAAGGCAAGCTCCCCAGAGGCGTGGAAATGTCTGCTCAGGGTATCCTTCAAATTCCTGAACTTTTCGTGATAAGGGGCGGCCTCCGTAGCCAGGCCATCGATCAGACTCACTATTCTGATGAAGACTTGATCGACTTGTTCGGAGGAAAGGGTTCCTTGGAGTTTGCTATCATATCCTGCTGGATGCAATAGCTTGATCATTTCGAGCTTGATGGGAAGAGTATCAGGGAGGATAGCGGGTCTGCGTCGCAGGTCGACCTGCCACTGCGGCGTCCGGATCGCGTCAATTCGGTCGACAATGTGCTGCAAGATTGCCTCTCTCCGGCCACTAGACTCCGGGGAGGGTAACGGCTCACCGACACCACCGCCTGCCAGCTTCGAAACCAAGGTTTTGAAATCTTTGATCTTGGCCTGGTTCAGCAAGAAATCAACCATCTCCCAAATGAACTCTTCCAGCCTGCCGCTGGCTCCGACGCCGCGGGTGTCGTCAGCTGACTGAGCTGCGAAGTTTGAGGCAGCCTTATAGAATCCAAGGTCCTCTAATGCCCCTCTTGGATTATCCCAAAGAGAAAGCCAGTGCTCCCCGGCGTTGCTATGGGCAATCTCATAGTTTCTCTTGACCGAGGCTATGATGCGAGCCAGCCCCGGTCCGGGAGTGAGGTTGACTAGAATATGTCGTTTCCAATTGTCGAAAAACTCACCCGCCGCGTCTTTCGTGATTTCGGGTACAGCCCCCCAAGCCTGGCAAAACAAAGGCACTTGGGGAAGGCTTTCATTTTCTGGAAGGTTGAAACCGTACGTCTTCATAAAGAGATTTGTCCAACGCCGATTTGACTCCGTCGACAGCCGAAGCGCCTCGTACAACAAAGCCGAGAACTCATTCTTGGTGATGTCCTTATCAACAATTTCGGTAGACGAAGCTGCTTGAATCAAGAGACTCAACACAGGGGGTCGTGGGCACTGTAACACCTCAGGCAACAGTTCACTCTCCTCTGCCGCCCGCCAATCTGCCTCTGTTTCCGGCTGCCGTTCATTCAGGGATGATGCTCTCGGAACGGCATACTGACGCAGAAGATCAAACACGACGGACCAGAGCCCTGCGTCTCTTGAGTTTTTTGCGGTGGAGATGAGACTGGCCAAAGCCGCAACATGTATGTCGAGATGCTTTGTATACTGCAAGACCTCGGCAAGAACGCTGATCGAGAAGCGCGGGCTGACAAATTCTGCATCATTCAGCACCTGAGCCAACAATTTCACGGTTGTTAACTTGACGCTGCTCGCGGCCTCCCTGTGTGGACTCGGAACAGGGTTTTGCGAAGCGTCCAGGCTCTCAAAGAGCGCACCAGCAAATGTCCTGATAGCATCTTTCGCCTGCTGTGGAGTGAGGGAGAGAAGAAAGCCGTCGTTGAACAGCTCTCGATGCCATCCGCTCTCTTGAGGAAGCTTCGCCAAGAATTGCTGGACGATGGAGCCCGCGGCAGCTGGGTTATCACTCTGCGATACCAGCTTGACCACACGCACAACTTGACGATGCTCCATCCCTAGAACGTTCCCTGCTTCAACCCGCTGGAGTAGCGACGAGGATAGTTGAGCGAGGAGCGCTACGGGAGCTTCACCATGAAATTTGCCCAAAATGTCTCCAGGCTGTCTTACCTCATACCTCTTTCGTTCGAGAAAGCCTTGCTCCAAGTATACTGCGGGAAATCTCGCCTGTTCGACGCTAGGAAATGGCCGCATCATGAGCGACGTGTCTGCTCCCCGATGGCTATTCATATACAGCATCGCAGCCGCAATGAAGGCGTCAACCGCGCTGGCAGAAAGGTCTCGTCGTTTCCCATTAGCCAGGCTCCAAAAGTTGCCAGGACCCAGACCGGATACGGTGGAAGTCTTTTGAAATATATCATGACTTCTTGTACCATCAATCCGCTGCAACATTATGTCGAGACAAGTCTGGGTGAGCTCTCTGTCTTGTGTGTATGCCGGAAGAGTCGCGAAAATCGAGTCGGGATTCCACTCGACTGGTTGAGATGGATCCTCCGCCAACGGAACCGCAGGGTAAACTCCTGCTTTTTGCGGCCCAAATGCGTCAAGGTCTGTGCCATCTACACCCGCGGTTGCGAAGAGTGGCTTCCAAAACCTGCAGGCTTCTTCGAGAGTCATCCGGCCTTGACTGAGGCTTTCAGTGGCATGAGTCCAAGCCAATCTGACTCTTTCTACACGGCCATTCGCAGTTGCTCCTCGCAGGTAGATCTCTAGTGCACTGGTCCAACTGTCGACGAATTCGCCGATGGCTTCCTTAGTGTCCATGTCCTCCACAATTGGTGCTAGATATGTTTCACTCGCGCCGAAGACCACGGCCTTGGCTCGTGACTCGATATAGGGCAGACAGACGGGACCCTTAATTGAAAGCTGCGTCAGAGATTGGACCGGCAGTCCTCGCGGCCATGGCGGCCTCAGTTCTATGACAGAGGGGTTCTCCTGTCTTCGATGCTTTGCCCATAGCGTGTCTCGAGCTTCGGCCAGTGCATCTAGAAACTTCATAGTCGATGGACGCGTGCTATGCAATTTATGCCCGGTAACTCCCACGTAGATTTCATGGCAACGGCGCTCTTTGAAAGCAGGGTGTAGCATCATCGTTTCCGCCTCGATCATCATCACAATGGTTGGTTTCCATATAATGTCGAAGACCTCAGTATCTGAAAGATCGTAACGGTCTTGAACAATGTCGACTCTCTCCAGTCTCGCGCACACTACTTGTCTGACCAGTCTGAAGACACTTAGCCAGTCAAAAAAATAGAAACTGGGCTCTCGCAAAGCTAGGGTGGCGCTTTCGAGGAGCAGGAGTAGTGCTCTGTTAGCCTTTGCGATCCCTTCCATGCGTGTTTCATCATATTTTGCGAACTTGCTGAGTCTTCCGGGCAACACACATAGCAGATCAATGACCTCCCACGAGTAGAAGCATCGGTCGCCGAAAATCAGTTTGACTACCAATGGATCTTTCATATAACGCCGCGCCCAGAGCAGAGTTTCGGCGTAAACATTAATGTCGCCGATGGCAATTGCCAGACAGAGAGCAGACCCGGCCCAGAACGAGCGGACTTCTGGAGAACAGCCCTGCTCAGATTGCTTTCTGCGCTGCGAAAGATCCACGGAGCCCAGATGCCGTAGAACACTAGCAGGGTCGGCAGGATGAACCACTTGGCTTGGAATGGCACGTCGCAGCAGGAGAGCGCGAACAATATGAGGGTCAGTGAATTGGTGATCTGGACTCCGAGGGGTGTTTGTGATCGACCATGATGTATCCGACGGTGTTATTGAGGGTTCACCCGAGTTTAGCAAGCGCTCAACTAAACAAAGCGCTTCATGGGGCGGAAGGAGGAGCAGCACCTCGGCTCCGATCGTGAACCCTTGCGGAGGACCATCTATGCTGTCGACAGTTCCGAGGTCAAGGCAATAGCCCTGTGCATGCCGGAAAAACAGGCGTAAGAGCTGATATCTGGCTGCAGGCGGAGCAAGTAGAAGCAGTTCCTGTAGAGGTTGTGTCCTGGCGGCCCTCTCTGGCAGGAAGCCGATGAGCTCTGCAAGAGCGGCATCGTCATGCTCGGTGCGTGCAGCTCGTGCGCGAGCCCACCTACGCACAGCGAAGAATAAGATCCCGTGGGAGGGCTGCTTAAGGCAGAACCAGTCTGTGCTGCCGCTGAAGCTGACGTAGGGCTGCAGTGCTTGATACCTCCGAAGACACTGAGCAATTAGGTTCCAGAGACGTGACGAGGTGTTTTGATCGGTACGATTTTTGTCACAGCGTCCTGCGAGGCGGATTATGAGATCAGCCATGATTTGACTCGGCTCAAGGTCCAACATCTCCGTCTCAGAGAGCTTCGTAAGAAGCTGCAGGCCAAACAAAACATCTGTCTCGATCAAGGGCAGCAGCTGAGCCATGTCGACCTTGGCGCGACGGCCTTTCGGAAAGCACTCCTCCAGGACGACTTGGCCGAACTCGAGCGGATGGGCCCGGCTGAGTGCCTCCCGCATGGCATGGTGACTATCCTTGCTGTCCCATCGCAAACCGGTCTCTGCGATGCAGGCTGGCAAGAGTAATCGATATCTGTTCCTCAGCGGTCTCTCATCCGCCGCAGCTCCCGACTCGGGGCACAGCGCGGTGAAGAGCTCCGTCATGGCCTGCCGACGCTCCTGCAGAGCGCCAGTGGCGGTCGGCTTCTTCCCCAGCTCTCGGCATAGCTGATGGACGCTGCGGACGCTGAAGATGTTGATGAGGGCGACGAGGCCGGACGAGCCCCCGACGGCCGCCCATGTCTCTGTGAACGTCTTTCCATTGCGGAGGTCTCGAGCCAAGCGCTTGATGGCACTCCTTCGCCCGGCAGCGCTGTATGGCTGGCGCAGGACAGCAGCGGTGCAGCTCGGGTCGCGGGCAACAGAGAGCCACAGCGCGATGATGGGTGGCGAGATCGCTCCCGTGGCAATTGAGGTAATGAGGTGGTCTGTCAAAGTCCGCTTGTTGGTTTTGGTGTTGGCAATTGCTGTTCGCAGGTGAGTCACCTGCTCGGCTTGCGTTGCGCGACGAAGGCGGGCTACAATGTCAGAGTATTGCTTGCCCTCCATTGTCGCGTCGCGGTTGGCGTTGTTCAAAGTGTCCACGATAGATGTCCTGCACCCCTAAGCTGCCTTTATGTCCGACGGCAGCAGGGATTCTGTGATCGTCGGTCTCGACACCTGGTGCGGCGCAGCAGACTGACATGACTCATCGACTTGCTGCCAACCGACAAGAGCCGCTGGCGATGGCACCACGAGCAAGGGCTTTCAGCAGCATGGTGGTTGCTTTGCTCTGTACTCAGGAGGAGGAGGCTGCTTGATGTGCGAGTAAGTAATAGGAGGTTCTCAACTCCAGCCGCAACATCACACCTTCTATACGCACCTCAAAGGTGTCGAACCTCAGCTGTAACTTCTCAGCCTTTGGGGGGTCCAATCTACTCCATCGGTCCGTTGCATTGGACGCTCGAATACTGATCCTAGATTCTGTGCATGACTGAGCCCTATGAAATCCATGTGGGACGGTCGAGCCGCGATGTAATAGTTTTCGTGGATGATCTATATTCGAATGATAAGGGGTTGTTGAAGCTTCGCTACTATCAATCGACATCGGGGACGCCATCATTTTGAGCACAGGCAATATGCAGTAAAGACGGCTTTTCCATCACGTCGCCAGTAATAGCTCTCGAAAGTGCTCTTCTGGTGCTGCAGCTGGCAAAATGGTGGCAGCGGGGGCAACGTACTAGTGCACTAACATACCTCCGTTTATCAGCACATAACGTTATTGCTTCAGCCAATGTGAGCGATATCGCTACGTCCCCAAAAGTACGTTGTACAGTAGCTGTGTTTCTTCTAATTTCCAATTCCGGAGGATTTTTTACGTAAGGAATTTGCGCTGACCGATGACGTTGAAGTTCCCCGCGGTAGGAAACCAGCATCTGCACCCGGTCAAAATCATCTTTCCTACACTGGCTCAGATGTATTGACATCATTTGGAGGCTTTCCTCTCAGTGTTTCCTCCTATCGAACCTTAATTTCTTTGCCCTAAACTAGAAAAAGACGTATCGAAAGACGTCAACACTGCCTTTACAATGGAAGTGTTTGAAGCCGAGTTGGCCAAAGCAACAGACCTTGGTAACGGGGACTTGCTGGGTGCCGTTGCTATGGTCATTGACAACAATGGTGAGACAGAACGTTTCTCTGCGAGTGTTGAAATGCGTATGAGACTATAAGAAGAGCGTATCTAGCTCATACTGTGGGACATGAGCAGGAAACTTCTTATACCGACATGCGGCTGGACGCCAATTACTTGATACTGACTCGCCACCCTTGGATTCTGACTGTACTATATCGCTCGCCTCGGCAGGCAAGTTCTTCACCAATATCGCGGCCTTGCTGTTGGTCGAACGCGGTATTTTGATGCTCGACGAGCCGATTAGCAAGCATCTTCCTGAGATTGAGGAATGTCTGCTCGTCGAGGAAGTGGATAAAGAAATACGGCTACGCTCCCCAATCCGCGGCGTCACGCTGCGCGACCTACTTTTGAGCACGAGTGGTATGGGCACCCCCGATACGTACCAAGAACGGTTTGGCAGCGAGGATAGAGTACCGCCGCCAGACTTTCCCGATGACGCTCATCCATTAGCCAAGAGTCTGTTTACGCACCTCTTCTTTGACCCCGGTGAGGGCTTTGAGTACGGATTTGGTATCTATTGCGTGCAGCTACTCGTCGAGCGGCTTGGCGATAAGGATCGGTTCACCCAGTACGTCGACCACCATATCTTTGGCGCGCTTGGCATGACGGCTTCCACCTACCGACCGGCTCTAGTGCCGCATGTCTGGAAGCGTCGCCTGCAGATGGTAGAGCGTAAGGTGGACGCCTCCACGACGGACGGCAAGGCCTGCCTCGTGGCCTGTGACAAGGACACGTATGGCGTGACCTGCAGCGTATCCGATCTTGCCCGGCTCTTTGGCGATATCATGTCGCCGAATTGCAAGCTGCTCCAGCGCCAAGAACACCGTGATATGCTTTTCGCGCCGCAGTTGACGCCCGGTAGCAATGCACACCAGTCGCTGCTGGCCGAAACCACCAACTATGGCTTCCTGCTCCCCCTCGAACAGGACGTGTCCCATAAGATATCTTGGGCGTTAACACCTCCCCCGGCCATAAACTGGACCGCGGCGGGCGCAGTTGTTGAAGAGGATGGTACCCTCCCAGGCTCAGGCATCCCCAAAGGGACTGTCGCATTTGAAGGGCAGCCCAATATCATCTGGACCATGAATCGCGAAAAGGGGCGCATGATGCTTTTTGGTACCCAGTTGCTGCCCGGCTACGATGTGAAAGCACATAATCTTGCGGTTCGGTTTTCGTATGACGCTTGGAAGACGTTTGGCTAGTTGACAAGGAGTATAGGGGATCGGAATGTGCTCTCCGACGCACGGAGTGTCGGTAAATACCTGGAGAGCCTGAGCCTGAGTCCGAGCTTGAGCCTCAAATAAGGTTCTGAGGGCAGCGATTTGTAGGGCAACTGGTCAGCAAAGACAGCGGCAACGCATCATCTTGTTCTTTATTCCAGAAATCGCAACGGCAGCTTCAACTTCCTGCAACCACCACCAGCACTCACCCCACGACAACCAACAAACATTCGACGAGGAGTCGACGACCGACGACGGCCCGCCGTGGAAAGTGGAGAAGCTTATAACTGAATCTGGTCTCGGTCTCACTAGGCTCGCCCACATGCGTCAAAGCTCTCCCCGCTCCCGAAAATAGGCCCAATCCAATTCTGCAGTCTCTCGTCACTGTGAGCTTGTCCTGCCCTGCAGCGGCCAAGCAGCCACACTGACGCACGAGTGATTGCCCCCGAGGCGCAGGGTTACCCGCGACAACCGAGCGGTTTCCCCGGAATCACCTGCCCTCGGCCGTTAGTGATTGGCGATGGCATCATCGCTGCAGCGTCTTATCGCCAGCCGTCCCACTGCGGCGCCACGTCTTGGCTTGAGGCAGAGCAGCAGCAGCAAACCACGGCGCAGTGAAACGATTCTCCCTCTGTATAATAAAAGGCCCCGTTTCCCGCCCCGCTGGCTTCTGGCTGTCCTTGGCAGGGTCCGGCCGCCGGTTGCTTCTGTGGATTGCTCGTTATCTGCGGCTACAAACTGCGGAGTGCAGCATTGCCCAACGGGGCCAAACTAATAAATCTTATCAATTAATGCCACTTTCGCGCACAAAGCCAGCCGGCCACGGACTTCTGGCAGCTCCTATCAACGTTAAACTTTTCTTCATCCATTCCCCGATCTTCTCGACGTTTGGCAATCCGTCCATCCTCTGCCATCGCCACAAAAGCTGCGCCAAGACCTGGGACGGCAGAAACCTGACGGACGCGACTGCGTAGGAGGCGTTCCGACAAAGGGCTCATGCGCGCCGCGAACCTCTCACGGCTCCGCGGCTGAAGAGACCCGCAAGGCGCGACTCGCAAAGCGTCAAGTTCGTTGCGAGAGAGTCGCAAACCCATCATCAAAGGCTTGTGAGGATCGCGCGCTTCCAGGCCGATTCCTCGCCTGTCTAAGGCACGCGTCGCATCATGAACGCTCAAATATCCTTCCTTGTAAGAGTCCCCGTCCCCGGACCTTACCCCACGTCTCGTGGTCATCCTTGCAGCTAGCCGAGCGCCGACGTCCGACCACGGCGGCCTCGCCACACATCGACTTGTCTCATCGACGTTGAATGGCTGCATCAAATGCTAATGTTTTGCGTCGCAGGACGGCACCTATACTCTCATTCATATCCCTCTAGAGCTTTACCCGACCCTCCTCCAGCCCATCCTCCGTGTCTTGCTGCCCCAGACGCAGAGCCTCAACGCCTGGAAAGACACGCCAACCGGTGAGCTTGAGGGCCTCACGGAAGACAACCAGCATGGCTTTCTCAACATCAGCGTGACGCCGCTCGAGTGCTCCATATTCTGCCACTCTTCCTGGGCTAAAAATGTCTTTGAGCCTTTCATCGCGTCGCTTCCCGAGGCGCAGGCCAACACCGTCTCCATTTTCCGGGACTCGTACATGGTCCTCTCCGTCATTAGCGCCGGCCTCGACGCCGCCGGTCGCGTCATGGAACTGAGCTCTCCGCTTGCCCTGGCCGGCATCCCCATCTTCTTCATCACCACCTACTACTCCGACTTTATCCTCTTTCCCGGCAAGGAGCGGAAGAATGTCATCGAGGCATTGTCCAACAAGGGCTTTGAGCTCTCGGAGAACCAGTCCAACTTCGTCAGCTCATACGGCTACGGGCGTAAGGATTCGGCGAGCCATTCCGCATCATCACCACCCAGCACGCCGCCTCCCTCGAATGCCCACGAGCTCCAGACGCGGACCTTTGACCTTTTCCAGAAGCGCAACATCTCGCCGTATGTGCATGAGGGCCTCCACTTGGTGCAGTGCTCTGGCCGCGAGACCTCGCAGCTCGCCGACGTGTACGGCCACCGCATGTCTGTGAGCCGCCAGACGCAATCGGCCGAGGACCGGCAGAGCTGGATTGAGAATGTCGACGCCAAGCTCTACACCTGCATCATCTCCGCGCTTGTCTCCCAGCCACGTTTCATGTCGCTCACGCTGGCTCAGGACGATCCGCCATCTCTCCTCCTAGACAGGACGCTGCTTCCCATGTTTGGCGATTCCATCGTCGGCGACACGGACAGCAACTTTGTGCCCATCTTTCTCGATCTCCTTAACCTGTCATCCGAGGTGACGGGCATTGTATGCGGCGTGGCGGGCCGGCTCGTTGAGGAGATGCAGCTGACGGAGACATCGGAGCTGTCGTACTTGTCCACGGCACGAGCAGGTGCCGTCATCCTCACCGAGGAGCAGTCCACGCGGGCCCTGGCCATATTGAAACCCTTAGTCAACGAGGGCTAGACCTGCCGGCTGGTTGTCCGCTGGATCATGGCGTGTAAAGATGGCGACGCGCACATTTCGTCAGGAGTCGCTCTTTTTGTTGGTCCTGGGACACCTGGTTTGTTCGATGGTGGAATTTGTAACCAAAATGTGGTGCTGCCCGGCGTTTTACAGGAGCTGGCTGGTTTTTGCATGAGATACCCGCCGCGTGGTCTTACAGAATCGCGGCGTCGCTGTAGGCATAGGCAGCTTCGGGCTTGAACCCAACCAGAGCCTCTCCTCTCCCCCATTGACTCATGAGTGACACCTGAAGAGTGCTTGCTGTAACCGTAGTCACCTCACCTTCCCTTCTTCTTATCCTTTTCCTTCTCTTTATCCACCACCAGGCCTGCTCTCACGAATCCATCCCTCGCCACAGCGTTGATGACCGCGAACCTGCGCGGGCCGAGCTTGACGCCGCCGTACCAGCGCGTCACGACGACCATGGCGTCCCACAGCTCCATGAGCTGCATGAGGTGCAGCAGGCGCGCTCCGGCAGCCGTCTCGCCGTCGTCGTCGCAGTCCTGGAACGACACCCCCCCGGTGCCACGGATGCGCCACGCCGTCATGTTATGCGTCGCGGTGCGGATGCGCTTGTCCGAGGCGAGCAGGTGGGCAACGTACGCGCGGGCTTGGGCTGGGGACGTGACCGGCGCAACATGCGCGACAAACGTGGATTTGTTCTCGGTGAACACCTCGGAGAGTACCCAGGGAGGAGGCTCCGCGGACACTGGATCGGGATCTCGTGATTGCGAAGGCTCTGGGAGAAGATCCCGTGTCTGCTCGGCGCCATCTCCATCCGGCTCGGCCTCCGCAGCACGCCTCTCAAACTCCTCGACCGCATCGAACAGGCACACGGCGCCGGGCTGGAACACCACGCCTAATACCTCCCTGAAAAGACTCAAATCTCTTGCGCCCGCGCCTTTTACGCCGCCTGAGCTGTGCTGCGTGCCCATCACCGAGGGCGGCTCAGCAGGATACAACCCGGGGAACTGCAGCCTCAGCGAGGATGCTCCACCCGGAAGTCTGAGAATGTATGTGGACGAGGTGGCGTCATCATCTGCGCAGGTCAGAGAGCCCTCTCCGTATATGGAGTTAATGGCTTCGACTTCATCGAGAAGCTCGTCGGACATGGCGGGCGTTGAGATGCTAAAGTGTTGTAAGTGAGGTACCGGGGAGGAATCACTGACGTGAGGGGAGTTTTCTTTACGAAGGCTGGTGGGTCCCCCGCGCCGCATCTTGGATCATGGCCCATTCACAAACTGACAACCCGGATTCGAGGGCGAGAAGAATGCAATTGCGTTGAATACAATTCGAGGAGGTGGTTTATGATACTACTCTTGCTCTCTCTACCGTTCCTCCGCACAAGGCCTTTCTATAGGACCACACTTGCTTACAATGCGGGAACTGACACACTGCCTACACATGACACCCCTTACTCATCCATGACCGACGCAAACTTGTCCGTCATCTGCTGCTGGATATCCTCATACTATTTGACGGTTAGCAGTCGTACCAGCTTGGCATGACGGGGGCTCACAAACCTTCTTGCAGACTGCGTCCTGGCCCTCCGTCGGCAGTTCAAACTTGAGCTGCCTCAGCTTGGCCTGCAAATCGCTTGTGGCCTCGCGGACCTTGGCCCAGCTCTGGCCCTGAGCAATCGCCTTTTGGGACTCGTCGTGGAACCCGACCATGAGCTTCATCATCCACTCAGTCTTCCAGATGGGGCAAAACTGATCGTAGTCTGAGTAGCCGTTCTGCTGCAAAAAGTCCTCCTTAATCAACGCGGCCAGGTCGAGAGTGATTTTGTCAGGGTCCGACAGCGCGCTCTTTCCGACCAACTGCACCACCTGGTCCAGCTCCTCCGAGTCAGACAGCAACTGCTTGACACGGTCACGGAGCCTGGGGAACTCGGGGAAGTCCTTCTCGTAGTACTTGTCGAGGACGTTGGTGTACTTGCTGTACGACAGACCGGTGTTGATGGAGGGGAAGTGTTTTCGCTGGGCGAGCTTCTTGTCGAGACCCCAGAAGACTTGGACGATGCCGAGAGTGGATGTGGTGACGGGGTCCGAGAAATCACCACCGGGAGGGCTAACAGCGCCGACAATGCTGACACTGCCGTGACGATCGGGGGAACCCAGGGTCTGGACTCTGCCGGCTCGCTCGTAGAAGGAAGCGAGCTTGGCACCCAGGTAGGCGGGGAAACCCTGATCGGCAGGCATTTCTCCCAGACGACCGGAGATTTCTCGCAAGGCCTCGGCCCAGCGCGAGGACGAGTCAGCCATCATGGCCACGTTGAGGCCCTGGTCACGAAAGTACTCGGCGACCGTAATCCCGGTATAGATTGAGGCTTCTCGGGCGGCGACGGGCATGTTGGACGTGTTGGCGATGAGGGTCGTTCGCTTCATGATGGGTTCCTTGCGACCGTCGACGTCGATTGTGAGCTCGGGGAAATCCTTCAACACTTCGGCCATCTCGTTTCCTCGCTCGCCGCATCCTACGTAGACAATGACATCGCTGTTGGAGAACTTGGAGACGGACTGACTGATGACAGTCTTGCCGCAACCGAAGGCACCGGGGATGGCAACAGTGCCGCCCAAGACACTGGGGAAAAGCGCATCCAGAACTCGCTGGCCGACGATAAACGGCTGATTGGCTGCAAGCTTCTCGGTGGAGGGCCGAGGCACTCTGACGGGCCACGACTGCATCATAGGGTACTCGGTCTTCTGGCCATCGAACTCCACCTCGAGGATTTTGTCAACGACTGTGTACTTGCCCTTGTCCGCAATCTTGGTGATGGTTCCGCGGCCGCGGGGCGGAAAGAGAATTCTGTGGGTGGAAATGAAGGAGTTTTCGAAGACAGTCCCCCAGACGTCGCCACCGGAGATGTGGTCGCCAACCTTCATTGTCGGGGTGAACTCCCATTTCTTGTCTCGGTCGAGTGCGGGGACGGCGACTCCACGAGGAATGTAGATGCTCTTTGACATCTTGGAAATATCCTCCAGCGGTCGTTGAATACCGTCGTAGATGCCGTTGAGCAGGCCCGGGCCAAGCTCAACCGACAAGGGCTTGCCAGTTCGCGCGACGGGGTCGCCGACCATGACACCGGCTATTGGGGCTGCGGTCAGTCTTGGACGCATCAGACATGGGGTCGGACATCGTCGTACCGGTTTCCTCGTACACCTGGATGGTGGCCTGGTCGCCATTGATTCGAATGACCTCACCGACGAGGTTATCGTGGCCCACTTTGACCTGTTGGAGGAAGCGCACGTCAGCTACCCATCAAACGTTTTGAATGATTTCTCGATGCGAAAGCGTACCAATTCGTACATGGCAACTCCAATCATGTCCTCGGCGACGACGACAGGGCTACCGATGAGTTAGCATCTGCTGCGAGGTCGGCGTGCTGAACGACGCGACGCATCGTTTCTCGGCTCGACTGACCCGGAGACGGAGTAGATTTTGCCTGCACAAGCTGTCAGCCACCTCTTCGGTGTCACACACGACGAACCAAGGCGCCTTACCATAGTGGATGGCATCGCCATCGGCCTTGTTGGCTTTCTGCACGCATTCAAGTCAGCTCCAACTATGCAGCGGGGCACGCAATGTCGGCTGCCACGAGCCAGTGATACGCACAGGCGCCATCTCGGGAGGAAGATGAGGAGCAGCGGTCGGTTCGGGCTCTCGTTCGACAGATGGCGAGGAGCTCGCAGAGGAAGGCGACGCGAGCTGTGGGGGCGACAGCGGAGGAGTCGAGGATGAGGGAGATGGTGTTGAGAGTGGAGAGTTTGGCAGAGGCAGCTCGATAGCTGCGGAGGGCGGTGGGCTGCGGTTAGCTGGCGTGGGCGACTGTGGAGGCGATGATGTAGCGCCGTAGCTGGAGCCAGGGCGAGAGACGGGCGACAACGGCGACGCGGAGACAGAGTCGCTGCTGCGGTGGCGGATCAGATCCAGCAGAGAAGGCCGCGCCTGGAGCCTGGGGCGTAGTCCGGGTTGCATGCACGAGCGAGCACGAGCTCCAGAAGCTTGTGGACGGGATGAGATGGGTGGTGGATGGCTTTGTCTGTTCAGGTGCTGAGGAGCGTGACGCACCGCAGCGACGGCACCGCGCCACCTCAGCAGCCCCTGTGGGTGGTGTCGCCAGCCGGGGGTTGTTCGGCAAAAGCCGCCTCCAGGCTGTCACGCTGCCTGTCAGCGTGAGCATCGGCCAGACCAGGGGGCATAGACGACGTGCAAGTGCAGAGATTGGCGCTTTACAATCAACTGTCCCTTTGGTCTCTTGCACCGCATCGTTCTCTCATGGGCGCTGCGAGGCTGGGACAGAATTATGCTTGCCCCCCTTTCGTCGTTGACCTGCGCTCGATGTCCTCTACAACTACCTTACTCCTGAGCATGGGCTGCGGTGCTACCTTGACCAAGCGACGCGCCGACATGAAGCACTGAAGCCAAAGCCGTCCGCGCAGCGCTGAAACAGCTGAACGAGATGCTTCTATTGAAAATGGGTCTTCGATGAATATTTCCTACGAGATTCATGCAATCAACACGAGCAACACACCATGCCACACGCCTCGCCTGCTACAACCACTCGACCAAAGCAACAGCAACAGCAACAGCAACAGCAACAGCAACAGCAACAGCAACAGCAACAGCAACAGCAACAGCAACAGCAACAGCAACAGCAACAGCAACAGCCTCCTCCAATGCCATAGTTATGCCATTCGTCATCTACAGTATGCTCGTAGTTGCCTACTTTCCCGCCCTGGCCCTCTCCTCCTCTATCAGATCCACCAGCTTCTGCAGCATCTCCTTGTTGCTCGTCAGCGCCTTGAACGCCTGGAGCGTGACTGGTGCGCCACACTCGTGCTCGCCATGCTTATCGACGGCGACGTCGCGGCGGTCGAGGTGGATGCCCGGCTGCGGCTTGAAGCAGTTGTTCTCAGCACGGCCGGCGCGCATCTGACAGAGCTCTGCGGTCTTGCAGTCGCCGTCGCACTTGGCCACGTTCCAGCCGCGGCTCCTGCGGGAAATGTAATCGTTAAAGAGCGTGCTATCGGCCTCGAAGCGCTCCGTGACGTTGTGCCAGAAGGCAGGCGTGAGCTCGGCCTTGGGGTCGGTGACGGGTGGGCTGACGGCCTTGCCGTAGGCCTCCTTGGCCGAGTAGTATTTGGTCCACACGGGGCCTGAGGTCTGGAAGGCTGGGTTAGCCATGTCAGCGATGTAGGTAGTTGCGTCGAGCACGGCAAATGTGTCCGGGTCTACGTCGTACACGCGGAACGATGGCATGCCAGAAGTTGGCGTCAACGAGGGGACAATATATGTCGTCATTACGGCGTTGGCAGCGCTCTGGGCGCTGTAGTTGGCGTAGCTGATCTCGAAGTGGTCCAGGTGAGTGTGGCCGAAGAACATGGCCGCAATCGTTGACGAGTATCTATTAATGACCTGGTTGAGGTAGTTGGATCCGTCAGGCAGCACTTCCTTTTCGCCGAGCGGCATGTGTCCAATGATGTAGACGTTCTCGCGAGCCTTTTCTGCTGCGTCGAGCTCGTTGGCCAACCATGTGATTTGGAGATTGGGATCCCTCTCGTCATAGTCCTGATATCTCCAGAAGTTGTGGCTATCGTACAGATTCGTGTTGAGCGAGATGATCCGCAGGTTGCCGTTGGGATATTTGGTCGAGTAGGCGCCAATATTCTGCGCGTTGGCTACCGCAGCCTGGCCGATCCATTGCGACCATTCCTGGGAGAGCAAACTGTATATCCATTGCGCGTCACTGCCGACTGCATTGGGTGGAAACGAGTTGACGGGGTGGGACTCGTGGTTGCCGGCAGTGCCGTACACCCGTTTCAGCGTCTGGTTCATGCGGCCGTACGACTTCTCAACTACGCTGGGTCAGCCAGGTCATCACACTCCAGAAGGGTTCTGAGTTCAGAACAGAGCAGCGACTCACTGGACTGCGTATTGTATGGCTTGCTGGTATTCCAGATGGCGTGGTCGACGATGTCTCCAGTGAAGATGGCAAAGGCCGCATCAGGCACGATCTCGTTGATGGCCTGATACATGCTCTCCTCCAGGGAAATCGGCGTGTCGCACTTATGATCGCCATTCGGGCCCGCGGGACTCTTGCTCTGTCCGGGTTTGTCGGCATCTGTGTAAGGCCTTGTGCCATCCATTAACACAATGCACCAAACCTCTCGAGCTGGTTCATCTCTCACCGACAGCACATGGGCTTCGTGCAATTCGTGCTGGAGCCCGTCACGTACAGCGGGTCGACGTGAATATCGGAATAATGCACGAACTTTAGGGGTTCCTTGCCTCCGGGCTTGGGGCGGCCGCCAGGTGGCTTGGGCGAAGGGAAAGACACGTTCCAGGGCGTGACGTCCGGAAAGCCGCAGACGCCCAGGAAGGTGGTGCAAAATGCTTTGGAAGTTCTGGATCCGATTTTCATCTTTCGGATGGAAGAGGCGATGATGGGTCCCTCTAGGGCAACGGAACCATCACAGACATCGTCATCCTGGACCTGTGTGCGTTGTAAGTTGCCATCGGGACACAAAGTGGTCAACCCAGCTCAGAGAAGACGAACCTTGGCCAATTTGCAGAGGCCCTGGATCACTGTGACAAATGCGTCGTCGCCAAACAGCGTGAGGACCTGAAGCAACCCCAAGACGGCCTTTTATTTGTGAGCTTTCATATAGAGCTGTAAGACCGAATCAGACCCGGATGGCGAACTGACCTCACCTCCGTCGCAAGTCGCCTCGTATTCGAGCTTCTTCCAGATGTCATCTACTATGCCTCGGGCCTCTATATCGCACGGGTCGCGCGGAGATATGTCATGGGTAGGGCCTGTTGCAACGGCATGGGCGGCAGGCCCCAGGGCTAGGAGCGGCAGCAGTGACTGACGAAGCATGGCTGGTGGCTGGAGCTAAGAGAGGGAAGCTCGTACTGTCTTGTCCTTTGTCTGACAACCTTCGACTATTCGCATGACGTTGTCGTGCCGTCCATCACGTCGAGGGAGGCGGAATGAACAAGGAGTTATAATAAGCCGCCAACACAGTAGTCAACGACTCATGGCCATTCAAGCCTGGTGATTAATATCACAGTAGGGTATCGAGAGGCGCAGGTGACAAGCGCACACGGGCCGGCCCCCAGAGCCGTCCGTGTGTAGCCAAGAATACCATTGTCGCATCAAGTTCTTGGAAGGGGCAGTTCAAGATTCACCACGAGATCGCGCGGCCCAAGACATCACGTCCAATGGGAGCGGCAGCCTGCCACATGCGCTTGGCCCCCTGCCGCGATGGTCGCCGCGCTATTGGAGAGTTCCTATGGAAAGACGACAAGCCTGAACAACCACGGTGCTCGCGGTTGAGCCCGGCTTCGTGCGTCGGCGCCTCCAGCGGCGGGCTATGGCCGGCGATGGTGGGCCAAAGGGCCGCGCACTTGGTAAGGCGTTGCTTCTTTTGGCCTGGCAGCTGAGATTCCCGTCTGGTGGCCATGCGGAGTCGCGTTGGAGGGATGGATAGGACATGGAGGTGGTTGGAGCTCATGGCGGAGGAGGGTGTGATTGGAGCGAAGTGTGTGGGTAGAGTATAACCCTGATTGGGCCAATTCCTGGTCACTGTGTGACCCTGGGAACGGCAATGGTGAGGGTTCCTGGCCGCAGAGACCGTATCGCAAAATGACTGGATGGAACGGAATAGGTCTCCTTGAGTCTGCCGGGATACGAGTATTATGATGTCGCACATGCATGTCCGCTTGGCACGGCGTAAGTTTCCAAATCGTCGTTGACAAATATGAGTTTAGAAATTCTGTACGCGGACAGCAGGAGCAGAGACGAGAGACAAAACGACGATAGCATTCCAACATCGAATCATGTGAGCTCTGCTGAGTACTCTGCTCCCGAAACTCGATTGAGAGCCTACGAGTAAGCTCACCGCACCGGCAAGACTTTCGTTGAGGTTGCATCCTCAAGCCGAAGACGTCCAAACTCGCTGTGGCGGCCCATGCAGCGTAGCACTGGATACTCTAGGGCAGCGTCAGAGAGATCTTCCATCAACTCTACCTGATAGTATGTCACGATGTGATGCTGTTGAATCTGGGTACGCGCCCTCCCCCGTCTCTCGCCCTTCCAAATGACTATTGTCCACCCCGTAAATCAGAGAAGGATGGGTTGTCCCATGCTCCTTAGTGAGGTCTTGCTATCGAGTTACCTTATTACCCCCCCCC
>JALHBW010000122.1:0-12749 GCA_024339985.1 Tolypocladium endophyticum
GGGGGGGGGGGGCGTGTGCATTAGCGGGGCTGAGGATCCGCCTGCACGAACTCAGGGGACGAGCGTAGCATCGCAGCTTCAACGCAGGTCGCTCTGTGGGGGTCTTCTGTAATTTGCAGCAGCTGGTCAAGGCAGGATAGTTGTCCCCGGGTGGGACGGCACGGCGTCGACTTGGCCAGGCTCGGTACGAAGATGGCCCAGGTTGACAGTTGAAGATTCCTTGATGGGGGGGAGGAGTCAAGTCAGCAAGCGGCTTGAACAGGCAGGCCGAGGCGAGTCTTCATCTCGAAGGAAGAAAAGAAAATAAGGAAATCGATAGGGGGCCAATATCACGGGGCGTGTCGCATATACAACTCCTGGGAGGGTCTCACATGATACGGTCTCCTCTACCAACCTCTGCAACGCCTCCCGCCATTGCTGGCATTGTTTGCCCGCAGACGCAGACACTTGTGTTTTTTTCCCGGCAAGATAGATTCTCCTGCTATTGTCGCAAAACACTGCCAAGATGCGCGTCTTCATCTTTCTGTGGCTAGTCAGCGCCGTCACGGCTCTGTTTGATGCCACCATCTGGGAGGCAGAGGGCTGGTACAAGGTGTACTTGATGGAGAGACTCTTGTTCCCCAACGACCCCAACAGCTGGACGATTTGCAAAGACTGCAAGTACCGCACATAACGACTCTAGTAAACAAAAATGCTAACACAAGGCAGGCAGGCGCCTTAGTTACGTGCAAGCCAACGATAACTTCGAAAAGCAGCTGCAAGCCCGCGGCCTCCCTGCCCGCACCGTCACCATTGCCGAGTTCATCGTGGGAGTGTGCACTCAAAAGAGCTTCGCAAGATTTGGCTTACTTCCAGGAGGCAGCAAAGTCAAACCGCAGTTCTCGACCATGGACTACAAGATGTCGGATGTTCTCGCCGAGGCGCGTCTCGTACGCGCCGCCCGAGGAAGCGGCAAACTCAGGTTCACTGCCAGCAAGATTATCGACCACTCTGAATTTCCGGATGCCTTATTCAAAAACGGCAAAGAGTTCCCCATGGGCAAGATGCAGAAGCTGGTAAGCGGGCGAGCCGAGCAGCTTCGGACCATGGCCAAGGAGGGCTCTGCGCAAGCCAGCCAGATTGAGTCGTGGGTCAAGGACAGGGCCAACGCGCTCGAGGTGGAAAACATGTACCGAAATGCCGACCAGTCACGATGGAAGGCCGACTGGGTCGACTCGGAGCTCAAGTACGGGCCGTCCAACCCGTACAAGCAAGTCAAGATGCCCCGGCTCGTCATCTTCCCCGACGGCACGCGCCCCGAAAAGGACACCACCGCAAACAGGCCCCCTAACGAGTCGGACCTGGAGCTGTGGGAGGAGGTCGACATGGACAAGACCCTTGCGCAGGGCGGCCAATCCTTCGATGCAAAGGCTAAGAGGAAAGCCGCGGCCAAGACGGCTGGCACCTACGGCAAGTGGGAAGGCGACACGAATCCCCAGAAAACGAGGGCCACCGCTCACATGGAAGTTATTCGCGCCAACGAGGAGCTGATTCCCTTCCACAGGGGTCAGAAAGGCGAGTACCTCAAGTGCCACAGCAAGCCAGGCAAGCGCAGCGCCCTGCTCAAAGGGGGGCGCGTTAGCAAGGCTTACCGTTGACCTCGCCGCAATGGAAGTTACTATAGGACGAGGACCTTGAGAAGAAAATATATTGCTATGCAATTGATGCTTTGTATAATGATGTTAACATGCACCAAGAGTGTACGCCTACCCGGAACCCACAGTCTGCTTGTAAAGATCGTGCACAAGGCTGGGCATTCCCCTAGTTCAGGCTCAAATTAGCCTTCATGCAAATTCGTTTGCTAGTTTGGTGTAGCGGTTATTGGGGATCGGTACACTGCTTGTTAAAGTTTGCGCGCCGCAGTACACATGACTCGACCGGATGAAACTGCCGCGTAAGGCGAGAGCTTCAAGTCTGGATGTATTGGACGCTTAAAAGAGGCCGCGCAGCCTACGCGACCGACTGAGCGCCCACCCCCAAAGCAGAGAATAAAACGCTAACGCTAAGAATTTCCTCGTCGGCTCCTACGGTGTGGTCGGTGCTGCCTGAATTTAATTTCCGAGCCGCCTCGCCGCGCGGCTAAAGCACATCACAGTCTTACCAGGCCTTGCTTTCCTTAATAGGAAGCTCACCTTTACAAGCCATCAAAAGGTCCGGATGGAGCGGGCGTCGGTGACGGCCAACAACTTAATTGGCGGCCCGTTCTGTGCCTCTTCCTTCGAGCAAACAACCCCTCTCGACAGGAAGCTCCGTGTAACAACCACGGGTATTCGCATGACGAGATCCGCGTCTGTCTTCCTTCATCTATCCCATTTCTAAGTCTTGTTCAAATGAATGTCTTTGCTGCGATTAAGATGTCCAAATTCGCTCAAATCTGCGGCCTAGGGATCCGCCTTATTTCGATTGCGCAGGAGGGGATGTAACGGCAACGTCACTCCCTACCCGACCGAGGGGGGCGTAGCTCTGCTCAACTTCGGTTATGCGCCGAACCGCAAGGCAATTTCTCCGGCGGCAGTGGAGAAAAACTTCGTCACAAGCAGGCGGAGAGACAAATGGTGCGGCTAGCAGAATAGAACTCTGGTAGACCAGCCAGGGGCGGTGAAAGTCGGTTAAATGCAGCGCACAATCCTACTGTAGTCATAAATTGAATAGAAAGTTTTGCACTAGTCATCATCGTTGACCCATCCATGACATTTTCTGATTTGGACGGTGCGCAGGCTGTCGACGGCCTCGGAAGTCCCATATTCCAGCTCTTCAATTATGGCCCGCTCGATGTTCGCCTCAGTATATCTTCTTTCCTCGCTTTGATGAGCCAGAGAATAGTTCAAATAGTTTATATGGGTCCAATAGGAAGGATGTCTATACAATATTTGCTGCTCGTGGCCCTCGCAGCCGGAGAATCTCAGCTGCCGCGCGCTGCGAGCCAATATTCGGAGGTAGAGTGCGTAGTCGGAATCGCTCGAGCTGGCGCCGCAGAGGATTTCGCATAGCCTGTCCTGAAGCTGATAGCTGGTAAACGTGCCCCGTGAAATTAAACCCTGCTCCTCGTCGAATGGGTCGCTATACGTCCACCCATGGTCGTAGTCGACGAAAACTTCGCGGCCAAATTGAACATAGCCTTCCTTGTAGAATCGGCTTTTCTTGCAGCTGTCGTCTACCCCTGGAGGGATGGATTTGTTGTTGACGTCGTACTCGGGTCCTTTAAAGTCGATAAGCAGGTCATCAGTAATATATGACGCCGAGGAGAGGAGATGTGCATCGACAACATGGCTCTGATGACGTTTGAGATCCGCCCGTTTGAAAGACTTGGGCTCTTTGACATTGGGTTTTGGCGGTTGACTGGGATTCGCTGTATTGCCGGCAGCTTGTTGTTTGGCAGGCATTGCTGTGTCCGCGATAACCGGCTGGCTGTTGCCCGTGTTGCCGGGTTCTTCGGGATCTGGCTTTACGGAAAACCAGCGAAAAGCATACAAGACAATAGCCATCATAACGTTCCAATGCGCAGGCGACTGGGCCCAGTTCGAGTTTTCCGTTTCTTTATATCTGGCCACATCGATCCACTCATCTGGGACGGTAGTCGTTCCCGGCCGAACAATGCGCAGATTAATAGTCAGCGTCTTGAGGTGCTTTGGCTGGTACGGGAAGCTTAACCAGGTCGGGAAGACGCCAATGTCTTTGACAACCATGACGTCCAAAACAAAGGGTGCTTCGATATTGCCCGACTTGGTTTCTTCTTCGGCCAGCAGATTGGTCTCGTGGCGAAGCTGGCGGTTGGTTGCGCGCAGGGCATTGCCATGCAGATAGCGATTCTTGTGCCTTGGAACGTAGAGATTGGTAAGCTCGGGAAATGCATCATCGAAGCAATTGCGCAGGCGCGCGCGGCTCTTGATGAGCTTTCGGTTGAAGGTAGGCTCGCTTCTGCGGCCGCACCGCAAGACTTGGACGATGATGGGGCGGCGGAGTTCCCACGGGAGGTCGAGAAGGCTGCTGCTTCTGTCGCGTTCTGACATGTTGGAGGCGTGCTATCTCGTTTGGAAGTGCGACGTTTCGCGCTCTGGAAGAGTCGTGGCATTTGGGACACAATGTGTGTAGGTTGGGGATATCGCTGTGCTTCTAGCGACTTGGCGGAGTCGTGGGCGCTACGCAGCTAATGCCATTATCAAATCTGCCAAGTTGATTTAAAACCCCCACTTTACAAGGGTCATAGACTCATAGTTGAATTATCGTGCAGGGGCTGACCCCGTTTGGACGACTGAAGACTTTTTTTTTTTTTGCACGCCTATCAGTAAATTGTTATTATTGAGAACTCTAGTTGGATATATATGTACGGAGCGGTTATCCGTCCTACGATTCTTGCTATCCATCCAACCTGTTTGGTTCTGGAGCGTCCGGGCGCCCAACTGAGATTGGATGCCTCAGGCATCGATTCCCGAACACGTTGATGAGGTGACATGAGCAGAGCTCACATTTCGTCATCGATGCTTTTTTCTAAAGCTGGGGTGAGTCGATTTGTTCAGATGATGGAGGCCGGCAGCGCTCGACGCACTGGCTTCGCGGAGTCTGATACAAAGCATCAAGCCAGGTGTGATGCTTCACAGTAACTCAAGTCGGGTTGCACATGCACAACTTGTTTTGGAGAGGAACAAAGTACATATATATCATTGTAGCTTAAGAGAACCACCGCTTGTATACATATAGCTTCGACACAGCTGCTCCTCAACCCCGTTTCCTCTTCGCCGTCTCCATCTCGGTTCCTCATCTCGCGGCGGCTGCAGCATTGGACAAATACAAGTAAGGCCTCAAGCCAGAAATGAGCTCTAGAAGAAAAGCAACTACACCAAGCCACACCTCCCACTTGCGCAACTGGCACATTACCTCTTCGTCAAGCGATAGATCCCAGCATAACGATACATCTGAAACGCAAGGACCACCGTTCATCAAGCTCCTTTGCCCTTGTCCTTCTCGACAGGATATTTCTCGAGCGCCTCATACCATTGCAGCAAGCTTCCGATGAGAAAGGAGGCCGCAGCCCAGATGACCGTCAACTCCGTCTGGTATTCGCACCCGCTGCTGGTGCAGTATCCCAGAGATGCTGACAGCGTCCATCCAACGGAGCCAATCAAGTTCCAAAGCCCAATGTGCCATCCAAGAAGTCGAGGCGCTGGCGTATACCAATTAGGCTGCGTCTCAAGCACATATAAGGCTGAAGACACAACGAAGATGACTCCACCGAGGAGATGTAACAGCCAGTAGACGCCCCTAGCAACGCCGATGCTCATATTCTGGTAGATACCAGGGAGCGCACAAATAGCAGAAATGTAGAATACGGTAGCGCCAAGCGTAAGTAATATAGACGCTACGAATCCCATCTCGTGGATGTAATGCGTCTTTAGTTCGTGCCAAGTGGGCCACCACGCCCACGTTCGTCCGGGTTGCGGCTGCGTTAGAGACTCCTTCTTCCACCCGCGCTGATGGTGGTGCTTGCAACTGTCCGGAGCTGCCTTGACTGAAGTCCTGCCGTTCTGGACATATCCGTTGGCCGCGTCGCTTCTATGAGCTACTTGCTTCAGGGCCCACCCGAAACATCCCGTCTGATTCTCGTTGCAGGCCTCTATAACGAGAAGTACCGCGCCGATTTGAAAGAATGTTGCGCCGACGAATGCCGCAATACCTGCAGCGATCTTAACTTCACCGGGAAACTCGGAGCTTGGGGCCACGAGTGGCAGCCAGGAGAAGAGGCCGCTGGCGATAAATATCGAGCATCCGACTGCAAAGAAAACAGAAACCAAGTAAGAGATATCCCAGTAAGGGAACACTATGCACATACGGCGAAGCCCTTTGAGTACGGCACCAAAGGTTGCTGTCGGCGCAGCAACCCGATGCGAGTTCGAGCTATTAACGACGAGAGCATGTCTTCCTATTAGTCTTATTAACTTATCAATCCGTCCTAAAGGCTCGTACGATACATCGACTAACCTTTTCGATTGTCTCGGGAGCGCCAATAAACCGCATCCTGGGGCTTTAGCGTTTGTATTCCTTCGGGAACCTCTCCGTCGTCCGCTTTGGGTTGTCTCTGCGCTAATTCGTCTACCCGGAGGCGCGCCTGTGTTGGATTGAAGAAGGGGATAGCACCTCGAATAGTATCATGATCAAGGTTGATGCTATTGTCTCCATCAAAAGGCGCCGGTCGGCCCGGTGACGAGAATGTTGTGTTGCGCCGCGTTGAGGCGACACTGCTTCTTGTTGGCATGGAATACAGGTCCGCTGCCGAGCGGTCATGGCGTTCAGCTTTTCTCCCGCCAAAAATTTGACGCCACATTGTGTGGTTTTAAACCCCCCTTCCTGTTCGACACACCTCCCTCTTTACCAGATCTGGGCAATCAGTCTGCTGAAAATTACAATATGCACTTACCTAGTCAAACCCGTATCATCGCGTAGAAGATATAGTATATGTCGCTATAATGGCTGCTTTGAAGATGGCCACTCTTGGTTGGACGGTACCGCAAACTCATTCGACACATACGTGCAGAAGAGGCTTTTTTAACACCATGATGCGCCAGGTTTCCTGCCATTGGCTCAATGGCGTCATAACATGATGTAGCCAATTTGTCTACGGGTATGCTGCGCCGCAGTTAGCTTGTCTACGGGTATGCTGTGCCGCTTGTGCTAAGTAGTTGGCTAGACAGATTGAAGGGAGGGTGGGGGTCAAGGAGCTCCACTCGTGTTGTGGTTGGTCGCCCGAATAAGGCGCTGCTAAGATTACGACGGCGACGGCTCAGAACCATGACTGAGCAAGGAAATTCTGGGTGTCGAGATGGGTATTGTACAGTGAGGTTCACGCATAGCGTCCCTTCTTGCTTGTGTATCAAATGTCCAAATTTGGCCGAAAGCGGGTCCATACAGTGTGCATCATTGCCTAAAGTACCTTTGGCCTCCCCGCCTTAACAGAGCGCTTGGTGGCTCCGTGCCTGATAAATGTGTTACGACACATCAGCCACCCAAAACCCTAGATTGCTGCTGCGCCGCTCGGGCGGAATTACCAGTCATCATTCTCCACCAGACGCCGGCTTGGCTATTCATGATCCTACTGGCTCGTCTGAGCATGGAAAATACTTGTCAAGGCGTCAGCCTTAGGGCTTAAGTCAACTCTTTTGTGGGGCTCGGCCCGCCTCGGGAGCTAGCCGGATATGCCGTGGGCGTCGCGCTCTTTCTCGTCTACTGTACTAAGGGTCTCTCGTGTGGAAAACCTTTGAAGGAGGAAGGGAGCCAAGGGGGGGAGAATGCCTTATTGAGCTTAGCGTGAACAAACAATGCGGTCCAATTATTCTAATAAATACCAAGTCCAGCATGCCCTGACCCTCCAAAATGCCGCCGAAATAGCACAACTGTCCAGCATAAATGGTCTTGGCTTGAAGCCCACGGCCAAGTGAAACCTTTCTTGAGATCTTCCTCCCATTGCCCTGCATTGAAGTCTCAAATATCACAAAATCCGTTCGGCTCGCTCTGTTGCATAACCTTCTGAAATGCCCAACGCAAACAACACAGGCCCCGGTTACCCGGAGGGCTATCAACCCGCGAGTGGAAACCTCGGAACCATCATCGACAACATCGTCGCGACAGGCCTCAACAAGTGGGGTTTCGTGATACTGCGAGGCGTGTACAGCAACAACGACGAGTGGCAGACTTTTCTCAATCTCTACAAGGCAGCGGTCGCTGACGAACTCCACCACTACAAGCTGGAAGACCAGCTCGGCCAGCAGCTCGAATGGACAGTCATCGAGGATCCCGCAATTCTGGATGGAGCGTCCAAGGGTGCTGCGCGGAGTCGATTCCTCACGTGGGGTGGAGGAACAAAAACGAGATGGCGAAATAGCGGATAGGCCTTGGGCTGCAGGTTGTCTCCCTCGATATAAGTTCTGTCTATACGTTGACGAGGTCTGTATAAAGAGTATTGTAGCGAGGCAACGAGAGGGAAAGCTACCAGGCTTGCGGTGGTGTTTGGACTCCTCGGGAAAAGTCATTATCATTAATAGCTTACATCAGGATTACACTCTAGCAGAAAAGAATGAAGAAGACGATAATAAAAAAGACAACGATGACGACGAAGGGTGGGGGGAAGTCGATGGCACGACTAATTACGATGTGGGCTGGGCGTATATCGAGGCCGATAGCTACGCCGTGCTCTACTCGCACCTGGGCTCCGGCGGCTCGCACAGTGAGAAATGGGAGGGTTTTGTCTATCGCGGTCGTCGCCCTGAACGAGATCCTAAGCCCGATTACAGATACGGCTGTCCACTGTCTGAAGTCGAACGTAGCGTGCTATATAGGCAACGCTCTTAGAAGTGAGGTAAAAGGAGCAAGTTATCTAGAGGGGGGGGAATATAATACATGTAGCTTTAATCATTATAAAGTTCGCGATAAGCTAATATTACCACTGACCTAGCTCTAAACTAGTATCTAAATACCAGAGTTAATTCCGCGCTATTTCTCTTAAGTCTTCGCAGCTTAGTATTCGACAGCAGGCTCATTTCCGCGCTTCTCCTCCTTGCTAACGGCATCCTAATACTAGACAGCAGGGTAGTTGCCGCGCTTTTCCTCCATACTAACAGCGTCTTAATACTAGACAGTAGGTGTAATAGATGGATTATAACAATTAGTAGACAGTTAGGTAGGTGCAAAGTTACTACTAGAATCTTTATATTCGAGGAAATACGACTACTTCAAGTAGGTCGCTCCTAATATATTATGCAGGCCAAATGCGATATCAGCAAGGCTTAAGAAAGGCGAGACGGAGAGTTGTAGGCGTGCTGGTTGGACATCGGCGACAGATGCCAGTGGGTGATGGCGCTGAACGGGGCGTTACCTTAGAGTAGAAGTAACGAGGGCGACGAATGTGTCAAGTGAGATGAGACGACAGTTGGCCTAGCTGTGGGTGTGAGTAGGCTTTGTTAATGACCTCTGCGAGAGTCATGATATAGGTGTACACGCTAGCGAGACTTGTCAGCATAATACCTACTCAAGGAAGATCGTAGGACGATTAGCTTACTCCGAAGTCGCCACCATGGGAGAAGTCGATGTGGGCAATCCAGAGCTTAGAAAGTGTGCCGTATAAGGCAGGCAGGAAAAACGCAGCGACACTGACCAACGTACGTCGATCTGCCCCACCGCAACTTCCTTGAAGACGTCTCCCGGGCGCCCTGGTCCACACTCAGGTCAGTGGAAGCATACCTCTCATGGGAGGCGCAAAGGTTCTGTATCTCGACGCGTCGCGAGTGATAAGGAGACGCGTTCGGAGCGGTTTAGCGCAATGAAGAATTGAGAGGTAAACCGAGATTTACAAAGACAAACCCCCACCGCAATGCAGCTCTAACCTGCTCCAATATACCGAAAGTCTCCACGATTATTATAGCGCCCGCGACGTCGCGTGCCATCACGGAGGCGCAGGTGCGGTATGTCGGCGTTAATTGAAAGACGACGCCCCGCCTTGGGCCGGGGCATTTGACGCCCGTCTTACTCATCTGTGGCGGTGATCAGAGCATAGCGGGCCAAGTTTTTAGCGGTATTTATAGCTGGCAGGCGTCCGCTCGACTTATCCGGAGCGCAACCTGCTTCTGTACATCCATCCCGATGAACTAAACGCTGCTACCGGCGTTCAAGTTATACATCCACCCTCGGAGCTGTGCCCTTGAAGGGTAATCACGTCACCTCACTTCACGTGATCATTGTGGCTTTCAGACTGACCGAAGGCCCATCACATACAGCCACTTAACCTGTGGCTTTCACTGAAACACAATGTTCACGGGAGACAAGGATTGCTTTGGTTGCCGAGCACGATTACAGGAGAGATGGTGTAGCGTTACCCAGCTGCAAAGGCTGGCGGAAGAAGGTTGCCCATACTGCACACTCCTACACCAAGGCCTGCATGAATTGGACCCGGATGTCGAGGCGAGATTGGGGCATGACGCGCAGATCCGTTTCAAACGATCACCGGATTTGATGCTCGTGTACAATGATCCGAATGGATCACTTGGATACCGGCCAGATCTAAAGGACATCAGACTGCAGTTTGATTTCTACAATGAGAGCGACGAGCGAAACTACTATCAACCCGCCGGAGACACTTCATCCGACGTGAGCTATGGGCGTGCGTACTGGTGGGTGGACACTTGCACGAAGCAACATAAGCTGTGCGGGGCGGGTGAGCCAACTCAGCTGCCCAAGAGGATCATTGATCTCGGTGTGGAGAAAGGGCAACCCAGGACGGTTTGGCTCCGAGAGCCTCCAACAGATCTGAAAGCTCGCTATGCCGCGCTGTCTCATTGCTGGGGTGGAGACATCCCACTGAAAACCACGACGGAAACGTTTAACAAGCACAAAGCTGGTATCGATTTCGGTCAGCTGCCACAGACTTTCCAAGATGCTGCCGACATTGTCCGCCGACTGGGAATTCGTTATCTGTGGATAGATTCACTCTGCATTATCCAAGACAGCATTGAAGACTGGCAGATCGAAGCAAGCCGCATGGCAAGCGTCTATCGCAACTCTTTTCTCACCGTGGCGGCAACCAGCTCGCCTTCGTCCAACAATGGCTGCTATCGACGTGGCCAAGCCGTCAATGTTAAAGCTGCCGCGGCCGATGAGGATGATCCCTTGGAAGCCCTGTTTCCTGCAGCGACAAAGCTCCGTAAGGATCTCCGCCTTAATCTCCGCTTCGAATTTCTGCATCCCGATTTCGGCCATGAACGTTTCCCTGACCTAGAGGCAAACAAGTCCTTCCCATTGCTCAACAGGGCCTGGGCATACCAGGAGAGATTCCTCGCACCGCGCGTCCTACATATTGGCATGCAAGAGGTCCTGTGGGAGTGCATGCAAGACCTGATTTGCGAATGCGGCGTTGCCAATTGGTCTAATGGGAAGAACATGGGAGGTTACATGAACCGCGATACGACCGGGGACCTGCCGCCTAAGATCTCGCACTACGCAGCTCTGCATGTAGGCAAATCGAAAGAGCAGCCTCTTACCGCCAAGAAACAAAGTAAGTTGCTAGAGCGGTGGGCGGAAATGGTAAAGGAGTATACTCAGCGCGCGCTCACATACCCCACGGACCGGCTGCCAGCCTTCTCGGGTCTCGCGGGAGAGATGGCTAAGGCTCTCGAAATGAAGTACTGCGCGGGTTTGTGGCAAGAGACGCTGCCTCTGGGCCTGCTATGGCAGAGAGCCAATGTCTTTGCAAACCCTGAACCTCGCGGTCAAGAGCAAATTGCACCGTCCTGGTCCTGGGCGTCTATCAATGGCCATGTCAAATTTCTGCTGCCGCTGCATGGGCCTCGGAGGGATCCGCAATTGATGGAGATATACGCCAAGGTGGAGGAGGTTCGCTGCGTCCCGTTAGGCAGGGACGAAAGGGGTCAGGTTTGCACCAAGAAGTCGCACATTACGTTATCGGCCGAACTAGTGGCGGTGCCCTTGGGTCTGCCTGGTCCTGGAAGGAAGCCATGGTTTGCCAGTCGAAAAGCGATAGCAAACGGCGCGAAACCAGAAAGGGGGTGTTTCGCAGTCAGAGGCAAAGGAGGAGAAGTTGTGCGGTTTGACCCTGACTACCAGCTATGGGGGATAGACGAGACCGTTTACATGGCCAAGATTGCGAGATCCTCTGGTGATAACTATTGGCTGGCTTTGAGGCGAATTCAGGATGACTCGACATACGAGAGGGTAGGGGTCATTGCGGATAGTAACGCAGAATGGAAGAGTGACGGAGTGCTGCGTCGACTGAGGATTAAGTAAGGATTTGCCTAAAACTTATAGGTATTGGCAAGTACTCCCAGGAGTCTCCTAAGAATCTTATAGATAGTGCTTTCCCTAGCCCTGCAGAATGTAATGTAACGCGTGGTCTATAATTACGAGCATTGGATTGGCCATAGTAATTTATAGAATTAGTAGTTTGTTTTCGCTAGGACAGTATAGCTGTTACTAGTATAATAAAATCGGATTAAAGTGCTTCACTACGAAATAAATAGCATGAGGGTGTGTGCCGTGTTGTGGCCTTTCTAATGGTCTGCTTTTCTTGCGCTTTCTTACGATGGCCGAATATTTGTGGATTTAAATGTTACTTTCGGTCTACCTCTGACCGAGCCAAAAGCTCGACGAACCATCGGCCCAACTCGCACCCGCTACCACCTCTGATGAATGTAGGTAACGGCCGAATTTGACCTTGCTAGCCAAACTAGACACAGCAACCACACTCGTGCGCACAATTGCATTGTTCCTGCCGAGGGAATTAGTATCTCAGAACATTAAGTTTGATATGGGTATAGGCGACTTACTCCCACGCTGGAGCAGCTAAGCGGATTGGTAATTGGGGTTGGACCCTGGCAGCAAGCTAAGTAACAAGCTCTAGGTTTGCTGAAGAATGAGTAGCAATTTGTGCCAGGACAGCTGGGCTGAGGGTTGTTATTGTACTTTCTAGGCTTGCTATAGTAGAGGCTAAACCGGTCTTTAGCTATTAGGTTAGAGGTAGTATTTCTATAAAGTATAGCAATTTTTCGTACCCTAGGTTTAGAAACTGACCTCGCTACGCAGCGCTGCCTACGGCTGCGTAAGCTCTGAGTTTCGTACCCTAGGTTTGGAAATTGACCCCGATAGCTCGCGCCGCCTACGGCTGCGTAAGCTCCTAGTTTCGTACCCTAGGTTTAGAAACTAACCTCGCTACG
>JALHBW010000123.1:0-12948 GCA_024339985.1 Tolypocladium endophyticum
CCCCCCCCCCCCCCCCCCCCCATGGCATCTCGGCTCCACCCAATCTCACATCTTGAACCCGCATCTCGCAGCCGCCCGATGCATCCATCCCCCGCGAGCATCGTCCGACAAAAGGACTCGGGCACCACGTGTCTCGCTCCCGTGTGCTGTGCTTGCCTGACGAATGTGACTTACCATTCTGTGCCAAGCGTGGTACCCGATTTAGCCGCCGAGCCGGCACGGCCTCATTTCCAACCCGCCCAAGCCGCCTCCCGCGCCTTCGCACACGACCACCAAGCCCAACCGGTGTGACGTCCGCGGGCGATCTAGATCCCGGCATGCCGGACCCCGGAAGTAGGTTCGGGCGCGCGTCCGCGGGTCATATGCTCGACAAGACCTGTGCGGCCCGGGCGCTGTTGCATCTCTCTCCTTTTGACTACTCCGTACCTCTCGCTCTTGTTGTGCTTCGTGCGGACCTGCGTCTTTCTATAACGGAGCTTCGAGTTCACTCTCCGTCAATTGACATTACAAAAGCCTGCCATGGCCATGGCGACTGCGGCAAGCCAGCACAGAATCATATACACGGCCCTCGATGCCGCTCGCGCGTCTCAGAGTGGCGCCTTCATAGCGGCGTGGCCCGCAGACGAACCCTATGCTCTTCCGTCATTCGAAGATGTGCCTGAGCCCTGGTCCGCAACATCCTGCTCCTCTTCTCAAAGGTCGTCGTTGTGGTCCTTCCCTTCGTCGTCGTCGGGCACATGATGCCTGCCGGGCCACAAAAGGGGCACTCAACCACTCGTCCTTGTTCACGACACCACAACTCGACGGGGTTGGCGGGCTGGTGTAGATAGAAACATGATGCGCTTAACACACGGAGTCTTGGGTATCGAGTGTATTACGCTGTTTGTACATATAAGAGCGCTCTCGACCTTCCTTCCCTGAGGCGCTTCGTGCAGCATCTAACAGGGAGCCGAGCAAATGATCAGACTGGAGAGAACGAAACCTGGCCCAGTAGTCATGATATTGATCAGCCATCCTTCCCCCCCAAATATGACGAAAACGTGACTCCCTCTCCCGAAATAAAAGGATACTGATAATGGAACCGTGCGCTGTTCCTGCCCTGCAGTAATTCACGACCAGCGATTTGTTTTTTGAAGATTTCAATGTTTTACCTCAAACGAGTTCAGATAACCCCTCCTTGTTCTCGCAGCCTGCTGGTCATCACTGATAATTTACATCGTTAGCCCTGATCGTCGAGCCCGTGGCAGACAATCATTTACGTACCATGATCTCATCCTCCATGGCGGCATCGCCGCCGGCCGCGGCAGGAGCAGCGTTGCCAGCATTCTCGTTGCCACCATCTTTAACGAAGTAGTCAGCCATCTCGGAGTCGAGTTCCTCAGCCGTCTTCTTGGCAGGGCGAGCGTTCTTGCCCCGGCGCTTCTTGTTAGCAGCGGGTCCTCCCTTGCCCTTGGCCGAGGCGGCATTCTGCTTGCCGGTGGCGGCAGATTTCGGGTGAGCCTTGGGCTGACTGCATAGCCCAGAGTCAGTTATTTGCAGCATATGGGGAAAAGCAGCTATGGAACACTTACGTAGTACGTTCTGCCAGAGTCTTGACAGTCGGCATCACCTTGTCGGCCTGGGAAGCACCAACGACGATCTCGATCTGCTGCGCATTAGCAACTGCTCTCATCCTTTCCTTCGACCCACGCGCGAATTTACCTTGATAGGGCGATTGTCGACGAGGAGACCATTGAGCTTCTGGAAAGCCTTGCTGGCGCCGTCGGCCTTGTGGAAGGTAACATTGGCGATGCCGCGGCTCACTGAGTTCGGGCCGTACACGAGATCAACCCTCTTGATGGGTCCGACAGACTGCACGAAGTATTCCTATCGCGAGGAAAGCTGTTAGTAATCGAAAGCGCGTAGTTGAATCAACCCTGCTGAGTCCGTCTTCGCGTCGTCTTAACATCGTCCCGGGGTTATCGCGACCGAGTAAACGGCAGATAAGATCGAGATCCGAGCGAGTATAGCAGTGGGCCATGTTAAATCCGACGATGAGCACATGGGGCCGGTCTCCGGGCTGTCTCGCAAATTCGAGACTGCCACGTAGGTCCAGCGAGCACGTAGCACCACGAGTAGCGAAATCGCTCTCCGACGTCGCGAGTAGTGATGCTTTGCGCAGACGCGGCTGGCTCAGAGAGACTGCCAATGAATGACATTGACGCTGCTCCCTCCGTGTACACCAAGATACACATAACGGCCCAAAGACTGCCTCTGGATTCGGGCACTCAGCGCATGTGCTCAAAGCTGTACTCGCTCGGACCCGAGTTCTTTGCAGCAACAAATCCCATCGCTCGGCGATCATCGCTGGCCATGCATGAACCAATGCTCATGGATTGCCGCAGTCCTGCAGTCGCCGCCGCTTTATTAATGCTGACCAGGCATTGTGAGCAGCGTTTTGCGCGACGAGTCTGCTCTCAACTTCCAAAACCGAGCACCTTGGCCCGGGAACTACAAGAGTTCTGGAAGGAGACGAGGGCTGATCCGTGGCTTGCGCCGGGAGGCACGTCTGGTTGGGGATTGCATCGCGACGTCGGCAAGAAAATAAGGAGAGCGGCGAGAGAATTAAGTCGAACAGAGTCCGGAGCGCATGGCGCTTCAACCGAAACATACCTTAATCTGCTGCTGCGACACATCCTTGGGCTGCGATGAAGTCAGCCCCTGCGCTTCAAGCGTGCATCTCGCACGGGACAGGATTTACTTACAAGGTTGCTGACGATGACCTTGCTTTCGCCAGTGAGGGCCGCAGCCTTGGCGGGTGCGGCCTTGGCTGCGGCGCCGCGAGGGGCTTTGGTGGTCTTCTGAATGCCGCCAACGGGGGCAGTAACAGCCTCACGACCGGCAGGTCGTCGCTGCGAACGGCGGCGCCCGGCAGTGCGGCGCTGGGCCGAGACGATCTCGTCGAGGGGCTTATCGAGCTTGCCAGACATGTTGATGGTCGTGACGAAAATATTGATGGGTGCAAGAAGAGAAGTGCCGGCAATGAGTGGTAGCGGCTGATCGGGCTGATCGCCGGTGCAAACGAGCCAAGAGAGAGTGCAAGAAGGGTGCTTCGCGCGACGTCTGAATCAGAAGACTCGCTGGAAGAAAAGGGGCTGCTGCTGTCTGATCGAGCCCGCAATCACAATGTGTGAAGTGGACGGTCGCAACCGGCACGATGAGGCAGACGATGATAATGTGTCGAAAGCAACAATGAGCGGTCGTGCGGAGACGGCGCGCAGTCAACAAACAAGAACGGGAAACCGCTTGTTGGTATTTGGGGCGATCAAAGTTGGTGAGGGCGATGAACCAGTTGGTTGCAGAGGGAAGAAAGATGAGTGGTAGAGAGAGCAGAGAGGAACAAGGGACAAAAGGCGAACGCGGGCGGTGGGGCGGGGGAAGGCGCAGGCGCAGGCGCTGTTGCTATTGCGCTGGCCGTAACTCTGAGGCAGCGAGGCAGCAGGCAGGCAGGCGGCTGGCAAATCACGTAAGCAGTAAGGCTTACGCGCGTGTGGGCCAATGGGCATCTAGTCAGCCCAGCCGCACCGTACGACTACGAGTGCCTGGACTCGAGCTAGGTTGCGCCGTCTGAGTACTCGTAGTCACATCGTGGCATGGACGCCCAGAGTGCACCAACGTGGGCATCAGGGCTGGATCAGTACATCGCGTTCGGATAGCAATTGAGCCACTGGCCTGATGAGTGGTGCACGCCATCTGTGAGCCAGAACCGCCACTGATTCACGCAGGTATGAGACGTGTCGGGCACCAACCCAGCACCGTCTGCTTTCGCGTCCATTCTCGCAGGCTTTATTGCATTGCGTGTGTCTCGACGGCCAAAGGCCGCCGTGCATCTCGCACAATCTTCCGTTTGGAAGGGCGATTGCGGCACTGCGGACGCCTCGCAAGGCGCGGCTTGCTTCTCGCCCGTCGAGTCGTACACGAATTCCTTGATTTTGTTGGCATTCCAGTAAGAGTGCTCAGAAGATGTCCTCGACTTGTATATTTGCAACTTCATCTTGATTAAATCCTGCCGAAAGAGGGAACGAATGAAAGAACGCCAGGCTCAGATGCATTTCAAGCCGCTCGTGGTGCTGGGTATAGCGTAGTTGCGGATATCGAACAATGGTTGATTCAACGTACACCATTTCCTACTCCCAACATCACGGATTCTTGTCTGCGACTCCGTGCGGAGTATGAAGTACTGGCCATGTTTCTGTTCGTGCAGCAGTCCACAGCGGCCTCCTCGCGCGGTAGACGGCCGACCGTCGACAGTTTCCGCGCCCAATCCCTTTGCCCCCGTCAACGGCAGATAGAATATGGCTCCTGGCCCAAAGATTACGAGTGTGCATCAAAATGCTCAAAGTCGCCTTAGTATCGCGGACTAGAAGTCGCATTCGATCGACCTCTGCTCGACTGCCTCGCCTTGTAATTGCTCCATGTCGCCTTTCCTTATTCTGCTTTGTTGACGGGTGCTGATTCCGGGACAGCGTTGGTTTCGAGGAAGTGATAGAGAACGATGAGAACCATGGACGCCGCACCCAGGAAAATGGCGAGGCTGAAGAGGTCGCGGTCGGAAATCATCTTGGCGGTGGTTCGGCAGGTGGGAGTGAACAGTTAATGGGCTGCCGCTAAGAGATTGCTTTGCGGTCGCCTGTTAGTAATTGAACTTGGCTTGTACGGGAATGCTGAATGGCTTCAACTGACTGGCTGTGGGCGGCAAAGTGCGAGCGACAGCGACAGCTTCTCCGAGGGTTGTTGGATGCACGCGTGGCGGATGGAGGACAGCTGGAGCTTTCGCGGCTGCGTTAAGGGCCAATCAGGCTTAGCCTCACCCGGGGCATCCTAAGACTGCAACGCCTGGACCCCTCGCCTTAGTAGCAACGCGGCTCTCACGAGCAGCAAAGCCGGAGACGAGCACTCGTTGAGAATAGAGACAGCGTGATTGCTATATTTCTTACTGCAAAAGAGGCTGCGAAGTTGAGTTGAAAACTTAGCGCGGACGTAATTATCTGAGAACGCCGACCTGCCTGCATCTTGGGCCCGGGACGTGGAGTACCTCCTTACCACATCTTGCGATAGGTACGCCGACACGGAGTGGCGCTCTGCCCCTCGCTGCTTGGTTGGTGGTAACGAGGGTCGGGCACGTGACCGCAGTGACTTCATCCACTACCAACCAAGACAGCCCACCAAAAAGTGACGAAGCGCCAGGACGGTCTTTTTTCAAAGCCTTCAACTAGCGACATCGACGACCACCCGGGCCCCTCCCATCTTCTGCATTTCAGGGACGTGAGCGAAGCGAGGAGGACAATTTCACGAAATTCTGCATCAAGTCCCATTTACGATCCTTTCCCTCACCGCATATACCCCGCCCACCACCCACAATGCCTCCCAAGAAGGCCGAACCCAAGGCCGCTGGCGGCAAGAAGCCGTCGGCGACCAAACAGGTCGAGGATCGGACTTTCGGCATGAAGAACAAGAAGGGAGCTGTTGCCCAGAAGCATATTGCCCAGATGACCACCAACCTCAAGTCTGGTGGTAGTGCCGAAGAGAAGAAGAAAGCCGCCGCTCAGGCTGCGCGGGAACGGGAGAAGAAGGCGGCCGAGGAAGCCAGGAAAGAAGCTGCCGAGCTCATGAACAGACCGGCCCAAATCCAAAAGGTACCGTTTGGCGTGGACCCAAAGACGGTAGTGTGCATCTTCTACAAGAAAGGCGACTGCGAGAAGGGCAAGAAATGCAAGTTCTCGCACGACCTGTCCATTGAACGCAAAACGGAGAAGAGAAATCTATACGCGGATTCGAGACAAGAGGAGGAAGCGGAAAAGAAAAAGCAAGAAACCTCTGCCGACTGGGATGAAGAACAACTGCGCAAGGTGGTCCTGTCCAAGAAGGGCAATCAAAAGACAACAACGGAGAAGGTCTGCAAGTACTTTATTTCGGCTATTGAGGATGGCAAGTACGGCTGGTTCTGGGTCTGCCCCAACGGCGCAGACAAATGCATGTACAGGCACGCTCTACCACCAGGGTATGTTTTTTTGCCTCTCTGGAGCACGGGTCTTGCGTTGGCACTAACACGGGACATAGATTCGTTCTCAAGACCAAGGAGCAGAGAGCGGCAGAGAAGGCACTCATGGACAAGTCCCCGCTTAAGACTTTGACTCTGGAGGATTTCCTCGAATCCGAACGACACAAGCTCACTGGCAACTTGACCCCCGTCACGCCGGAGTCGTTTGCCAAGTGGAAGAAGGACCGCCTAGACAAGAAGGCTGCGGAAGAGCAGGCCCGCAAAGCCAAGGAGAACACTGGCCGTGCCCTATTTGAGAGCGGCAAGTGGCGCGACGAAGACGATTCCGACGACGATGACGACGACGATGACGTTTGGAACTTGGAGAAGCTTAGGAACGAGACGGAGGCTATCCGCCAGAAGAAGGAGGAAGAGCGACTGGAGGCGTCGCTCGGGGAAAGCCCATATTCCACGACGCCGGCTGAGGTTGTCGAGACGGCGGAAACGGCAGAGAGTGAAAAGGCGGGGGCTTGAAAGACATGACTGGATATCGCCAGAGAGGAAGGCAATCTCGATGCTGCCACTAAACGCCGAGTAGGCGGAGGCAATTCCGAGCACGGCTGGAGACGCTCACTGATGTGAAGCTCCTGCTGGATGGAGGCGACGGGCTCCGTTCCGGAGACTTGTCCCGAACGAATGAAGACATGTCCTGTTTGTTCCGCAGCATCAGGTAGCCCGTCAGCATTGACTGGGGAGAAGCAAACTCACATACAAGCGCAGTCTTGGTACGGGGTACTCGGTCCAGGAGGCCTATTGAAAACTTGCCGTGATTCGTGCTCGGTGATATTAAGCCAGCTCGCCAATGGCGCGTGACACAGCCGGGCATGCGTGCGGCTTGCTGATGGGACCAAGGCCACGCCGGCTGTGGTTGGTGACATGGATGGCTCGGTTTAGTCAAGGGATATTATGCGGACAAGTACCAGTGCCCAGGCCGCACATCCCTGTGCCGACGATTGCCTCGTCTTTGCGGGGGAGGAGAGGACTCGTACTCGAGCACGCGCAAGGGGCTTTGCGCGACTTGGACCCGACCCCATCCATGCGCGAGGTATGCAAGTGTAAGTTTACCCGTACATGCGCGCGGCGTCAATGGCGGGACGCCGCGCTCATGATAGGCAGGCAGTGTGGCATGTGAACTGCCGACGAGAGACGGCGACAGCGCAGGGGGCTCAGGTAGCTTCGACGGGGGCGCGCACCGGGCGCGACTCGCGAGCGACCAGCACTGGCCTGCACGGCGAGACGCCACCAGAACTGGGGAACGCTGCCATTGAACCGTTGGGGGTGGCCCGTCCCCGCGACGGCAGCACCAAGGGATGGGCTGGGCTCGGCTGGGGACACGATCCGCGCTGGCGGGGAGCTCTAGGGCCTCCATGTGGTGGACGGCATGTACATGCTCGTACCAAGTTAGCACTGCTGCACGAGCTACACAGCACTGCACTCATCACCTCGCTCTTAGCCTTTGACACCCCTCACTATCCCGCCATCCAACTCCACCTCGCTCGCTGCTTTGCTTCCATCTCTCGACTCCGCACGTTTCGTCCACTCCCTCTTCCGGTCCTCATCCACGCCCATCATCGCCGACGGCCCATCCACATCGCCAGCGCCCTCCCGTCGCCGCACGAGAGGGAGCCGCTCGCCAACGCGCCGACCAGCAGCTCCCCCGCATCGCCGGTACAAGTCCCGTTGTTGCTGGAGCTCGGGCTCGCATCCTCCCGCCGTAGAGGGCGGCTTGATGGACCTGTGGCTCCTGGCGACAGGTCGTGCTGCGTCCGCGCCCCAGACGCTGGTCTCGCTGTAGACCGCAGTCTGAACGCGCCGTGGCCGTCCTCGCCCGTTGCCCGCTACCAGCCGCGTCCGTCGGCGTGACAACCTCCAATCGTGCCCCCAAAGCATGACTGCTGAGGCCACGAGTGGTCACCAAGATGTTCCAGGCCGCCTCAACGCGTCAGCAGTCATGCCTCCTCAGACCGGGGGAAGAAGGGACAGGGCCAACTCGCTTGTTTGGCGCTATCGTACCGAGATAGCGGCCAGCTCCTCCAGCGTCTTCTCCACGCTGGCTGCTTTCCCGCTTGACAGCGTCAAGACTCGCATGCAAACCTATCACTACCGTGGCTTTCTCGACTGTGTCAAGCACACCTACCACACCGAGAAGCTGCCTGGATTCTTTCGAGGTAGGCATCCCCCGACGCCCCGTCCAAATCCCCTCCCTTCTGAATCACTGCCCCTGCATCTCAATTCGCTACCGGCGTAATTCGTCTCACGCGTGCCTTTGAATCGAACTGGCTAACTGGCTCTCCTCTGCAGGTGTCACCGCGCCAATGGTCAGCATCACCCTCGTCCGCACAGTCTCCTTTTCCATCTACCAGCGAGCCAAATACCTTTACTCCAATTGGGTCAAGGAAAGACTAGGATACGACATCATCCGACACGTCAACACGCCCGGGACCTACCCCAACTTGTACTCGATAGCTTGTTTTGGCGCGGCCGGCGCCACGGCGGGATCCGTCATCACCTTCCTGGCCTGTCCGTTTGAGCTGGCCAAGCTTAGCGCGCAGGTGTCTGTCTTACTCGCCGAGCGAGCAGGCAAATGCCAGAAGAGCCGTGCTCTGGCGACGAGCTACCAGAACAAGGGAACTCTGAAGACGATGGCCAACATTGTCAAGCATCGTGGAATTTTTGGGCTCTACACGGGCCTCCGACTACATCTCTGTGCGTGTCCCAGCGCGCTTAGCGGAGCGTTGTCCTTGCTGACCGTGCTTCATAGTGCGCGATACCTTGGGAACGTCGATATACTTCATGGTGTACGAGAGCGGCAAGCAACTCGGGACAACCTTTGCCGGCGACAATCCAAACAGTAACAAGCTAGCTGTGGTTGCCGCTGGAGGCATGTGCGGGCTTGTGTCATGGGCCATGATTTGTGAGTGGACGCCCCCGCCTCAACACGAATCGAAGCAGTGCAGCTGATAAGCATGTAGATCCCATTGATTCTGCCAAGAGCATATACCAGAGAAACTCGCTGCTCTGCGCACGAGGCGAGATGGCTGAACCGGCGCCCAAGATTGAGTTCTTCAAGCGCCACATGTACCGCGGTCTGGGCGTATCTATGAGCCGGTCCTGCGTGGTCAATGCCATCTTCTTCTCCTCCTTCGAATTCGTCAAGAAGCGAATCAAGGAAGACGGCAAGGCTAAGGCCTTATGATATATAAGCAATAACACTGAACGACGACGACAACAACGACGACGACGGAGGCAAGCCACGTTTCAGCTGTATTTTAACAATTTATTTCCATTTCTCGCTGGCTTAGGAGACCCAGGTCACATGCATCATGACGCAGTGGGGTGCAGGACATCATTCTTGCTTCCTGTTTACCCCGGGACCGGTTCGAGTATCGTGATGGCTGCAAATGACAAGTAGGAAAATACCGCTGGAATGGCAACGCGGCATCAAAACAGCTTTTATATCACCCATGTGCAACCAAGGAGGTTGTAAAGGCCATTGCACCGAGGCATTACATCACCAGTGTGTAGCCAACGATAGATATACTCGTAGGTGCCATTACGCCCACCTAACCGCAGCTTGTGTTCCTCTGTCCTGATGCTCGCTGTTGACTACATCGTTCAAAGCCAAAATGCGCGTCTCCTGGCATTGGCTGTCGGCACTTTGGGCCGCCGCGCTTGGATGCTCTTACGATGATATCGGTGCTCTATTTAATCCCAGCTTTCTGGCTGTCACTTGTTCACCTGCACGCTTCGCTGGTCGCGTTGCGTCTGGGAACTTGTTGTAGTTCTGCCGAGTGTATCACAGCAGACTCTTGCGCAAATACATGGGTAATTACACCTCTGGCAGACACAACGGATATTTCGTTGCTTGCCTGGCGGTGACCCACGCACAACTTCTCAGCGCACTCGTAGGAGGGGTCTATATGGCTGTTCCTATGCTGAAATAGGCCCTCCTTAACGTACGCAGGACATCAGCGATTACACTAGTATGTACTGTGACATCATGCATAATCTAACCTCGCCATATCTGTACTCTAAGTCGAGTGAGACGAGTCCGGTCGGAAATGACTTTCCAAGTTCGCAACGAGCTATCAATCCCACAGCCCGTCACCTCGTTCCACCAGACGGAGATTGGATGCCCACCGATTCTGGGTCCCATTGCCGACATCGGCCGGTAGTTGGGCCAGAAAGGGCCCACCAGGTTCACCGGGCAGCCGCTCCACCTTCGGCGACTTGAAGTGTACCCCAAATCAGGTGGACTATGCAGCAGATAGAAACCTCGGCCATGCCTTCACGATGATAGGTGGAAAACCCCGTGGTATAGGGGCATCGCAATGTCGAACGAAGAATGACAGGGGGAGGCTCATGCCGTCGCCCCTTTCCTTCTAAGCTTCCAAAAAACTAAGGTATGGAGAGAATTGCCTTTCCTTCCATCTCCAAAAATATTCCTCTCTTCAATGGCTGAAAGGATGCCATGCTACTAACAAATCCATGTCCCCTCTGAAAGCGAAAATAAGAGTAAAAAGTACGTACACGGAAAGGGACCGGCCAAGACGCGCCAACTCCTCCTCACCTTTCGTTTCTCAACTACCGCAACGGACCAGAATTCATCTTCTTGACCTTTCAACTTCTCGCGGCGCGGGTGTATATGCGTCAAATCTGCGTTATCGATGCTGCCTTTCTACGCCTCCGAGAGCTCCCGCTCAATCTCAGCCTTGACCAGATCGCGAACCTTTTGCCAGTCATTGGCCACGTCTGTAACCCTCTTTTCCTTCTTGTCAAGGCCGACAAACTCGGTCGGCAGGACCTTCTTCTCGAAATCAAAGCCTTCATCACCTTGGAGGGCCATGTTAACAGCCCCGGAGAACTTGGCGGGATGGGCAGTCGAAAGCGAGATGTGGTGGAGTTCGGGACCCGTGCGCTCGACGGATCTCAGCGTTGCGGCAACACCAACGGCCGTGTGGGGGTCGAGGATGTAGCCAATCTTGCGGAACGTGGCCTGTATGGTGTCGATGGTTTCGGTATCGTCGACACGCTCGCTCTCGAAGTCTCTCTTGGCATACTTGAGCACATCTTGGTAGACCGGCCCAAAGGACCCTGTCGTCTTGAGCTCCTTGAGCCACTTGCTCACCTCCTGACCTGCTTGCTTCTTGTTCCAGACATCGTCCATCTTGGCAGTTTCGGCAAACTCATAGGCAAGGAACCATAGAAGGCGTTCAAAGTTGCTCGAGACGAGAATGTCCATGGCAGGGCTGAGCGTCTCCTTGACGCCATCTGCATGTGCCAGAGCTCCGTCAACGGCGAGACCTCCGGCCGCATCGGCGCCCTCAGCCTTCTTCTTCTCATACTTGCCCGACTTCCAGAACCTATCGAGAATGTCGTTTTCGTTGGTAGCTATCACGAGCTTATCAACCGGAAGACCCATGCGCATGGCAAAGTAACCAGCGAGGATATCACCGAAGTTGCCAGAGGGAACCACGAAGCGCAACTTGTTGCCGAGCTTGAAGTCGGCTTGGGACTTGACGAGAGAGAAGTATGAGTGGAAATAGTAGACAACCTGAGCCAGAATTCGTGCCCAGTTGATCGAGTTGACGGCGCCAAGGTTTAGGGATGTGTTGGCGTCGGCATCGCCCAAAATGGATTTTAGGATATCCTATGATACGACGTCAGGGAAGTGTCCGTCAACGGGTCTGGCTCCCAACTCAGCTTACCTGGCAGTCATCAAAGGTGCCCTTGATGGCGAGGTTGTGGACGTTCCTGTCGGGAACCGTGGTCATCTGCAGCTCCTGGATAGGGCTCACGCGACCCTTGGGGTACATGATGAATACGGATACGTCCTTTTTCCCCCTCAGGCCGTAAATGGCAGCAGACCCCGTGTCACCGCTCGTGGCACCGACAACAGTGAGGTGATGTCGATCTACAGAAGCGTAAGCTCATGAACAGTGATTTGGGGCCACGCAAGGCAACTCAATAGCCACTGTGGCCGTTGCCTGTCGGAATGGCGTCCGTGGTCTTACATACCCTTTCCGGTCTTGCCCACGTTTTTCCTGACAAGGAAGTACTCGAACAGGTTGCCGAGAAACTGCAGCGCGACATCCTTGAAGGCAAAGGTCGGGCCGTGGAAGAGTTCGAGCAGGTACTGCTTGTCTTGAAGGTGAATGAGGGGCGTAACGTCTTTGCTCCGGAAGGTCGAGTAACTTCGGTTGATGATGTCCTTGAGATCGGCGGAAGGGATCTCGGAGGGGGAAATATAGAGGGAAAAGATTTCGAATGCGAGCTCGGAGTAGGTCATGTCCTTCCAACTCTCCCACGAGGAGGCCAGGGGGACCTGCTCGGGTATATAGAGGCCGCCATCGCTAGCGAGGCCCTTGAGCACAACCTCCTCAAAGGACAACTGTGGAAGTGAAACGAGTCAGCGCCGGTCGGGGTCTGAAGCACCAGCAAGATCAAGGAGAGACGAAGAGAGCGTCCGATGCAGCAATTGAGGGCAGGCCAAGGGCAGCGAAGGGGTAGAGAAGATAAAGGCAGGATATGCGGATGTACAACCGTGCAGCTTCGAACGTGACTGGCGGGGAAGGAAGAGGAGTGGCTTACGCCGGCGTCATCGCCGCGAGTGCTCAGATAGCGCTGCGACAGGGTGTGAGTCTGGTCGTGGGACCCATTCTCGGCAATCCCGTTCTGTGCCATGCTTTGCCAACAGGTCTTGGGATCGAGAGCAGGCAGATACAGTGTCGACGTCTGCGTCTGCGGGAGTATTTCGAGGGGCGAAGAGGAGGCCGATGCCGGGGGGGGGGGGAGGGTCAAAAGACGACTCGCAGGATAGAGGCGAGGGGCTGGCAAGATATCCAATTCCAATTCCGGGCCGCCGGCTC
>JALHBW010000123.1:13004-45919 GCA_024339985.1 Tolypocladium endophyticum
TGGACAGCGGGAGAGGCAGCGGGATGGACGAGCACGAGAGAAGCAGACTTCAGCGAGGGGACAAAAAACCCAGCCGTGCCTTTAGGTCAAGAGTCAGTCTCCAGTCACCAGGTCGCCAACTGTCGGTCACGGTCGGAGCCAGGGAGCCCCTCTTCCCGATTCCGCCTAGTGCGGGGTGTCCATTTCAACCCTTGTGCTCGCCGCTGTGAGTACATTGCCTTACGTACCTTACCCTACCGAGGGCCTTGTCCACCACCGTCCGCAAGCCCCTGGCTGGGGGCGGTCGCTTGCTCAGTCAGGTTGCCTGCGCGCCACCAGCAGGCCCCTGGGCTGTCGCCTCGCACCACCAGCAGGCCCGCTAATCGCGGATTAGCAGCTGCCGCCGGCCCGCCATGCCCAGCAACGGCGGGCGAATCGATAGTTCGCTGCCGCATGCCGGTGTTGACGGCGACGAGCACCGCTCCAGGCGGCGTCGGCATGCATTTTATGCCGGCTGTGGAGACGGCCTACTGGTATGTACGCTGGCCTTGCAGGCGGCGAGGAACGTACGAGAACCGTTCTCGAAGCAACCTGCAGGGCGGGGATCGAGATTGCAAGCTCTCTGATGCATGGCAGACGCGAGAGGCGCTGTGCCACGCCTCTTGCTTACCTTAGCTAGGTAGGTTTTTTTTTGCAGGGGACCGCACTGCAGCACGCGGCCGGTGCACGGTAACACAGATAGAACGCCTCGTTAGCGGCGCCCAAGTCGACGAGACGGGACCTTTGCTTGCACATCATACCGTTTCAAGGTGCTATGCCGCCTCGCTCTGCTTTGCTGCTCTGCCTCTCCTCGTATCTCTACTGCGAATCGTCCACGAGCACTCCGTACGCATCGTCTTTCTCGGCTGCCAGCGCCCGCTCCGTTCCCCAGTTTTCTCCGGCACGCTCCGGAGTGCAGCATGGACATCGGAAAGCCCGAGACATTCGCTTCGTACCCTACTGGAAAGCACACTCCTTTTATACGCGCCTCGATGACGCTCCTCTCCTCTGTCGCCCAAAGTCCCACATCGCTTCAGACCTCTCCTCCCCGCGCGCGTTGCCCATCGCCGATCGCCCATCCTTGGACTCATCCAGACTCGCTCCGATTCAGCAGACCAGCCTATGCATTCGCCCTCAAGGCTCCTCTACCTCCCGCCGAGGGCCGGCATCCTGCCCAAGGTCCATTCTCATTTGCGCAGCGATTTCAGAAGCGGGGCAATCTTCCGTCGCTTGCTCAGCCCAACCCGGTACATCGGCTTGGTGCCCGCCCCTGGCAGTGATGATTGCTTACTGTCGTTGAAACCCAGCATTTCAACCTCCTTCTTCGTGCTGACCTCCGCCTGCTCAGTAGTCGGCCCCAAACCCACCGACGGCTGCAGCGACATGTCTGTCTGTTCAACCTTTGCCTTCTGTGTCCGATTCTGAACTTGACTTGCATCCTGTGCTGTGGTCGTCACGCTCTTCCCATATCCTTCACCACCATCCATCTCCACCTTATTTGTAGTCTCTTCCGTCGGCTTCGTAGTGGCTGCGACTGCCTCGGTCGACACTTGACCAGGCTCTCTAGACTTTTTGGGCCGTCCACGCTTCTTCTTGAGTTCGGCTGTCGACACGTTGTCTGATTCTCTCGATCCTGCTGTATCTTCAGGCACCTTTGCCTTCTTCCTTGGGCGCCCTCGCGTTTTCTTAGGCTGGGGTGACCTCTCCGAGATGACAAAATCGTCGTCAGTGTTCTCCTTCTGTTGTCCTGATATGAATCCAAGCTGATGATTTTCGGCTGCCCCGTCGATGCCGTCCGACATCGTGCTGCTGTTGCAGCTTTTTGCTGGTAGCTGCGTCTCTACGCAGGCGCTGCCGTCTTTTGCATGAACCAACACATCAGGAGACGAGTCTCTTCGCCGTCTAGGTGACCGAGTCCGCTTTGTACTGTACACTGTTTCGCTCTCTGGTGTGGGAGCCCTCATCCCGACGTCGTGGGAGGAAGGCAGATTGCTCCGTGGCGTGTTGATATTGGTTGCTGTTCCACTGGACGCCATATCCCGAGCCTTGAGTCCCGACTGCGGCGCAGAGGGGCTACTAGAAGCGAGGCTGATGCTCTGATACTCGAGCTTCTGACTTGCTGATAGCCGACCCGGGTCAACGAGAAATGACGGTGTGTCATCAGCTGTTAATGTTGCTTCTTGGTCCGGCAATGTCTTGTTTCTTCCTTGGACTGCGTCTCGTGGATCGTTATTGGAGGAAACAGTGTTCAGGCTGACTTCGTTGGCGTCATGCCGACACATGCTGGACGTGCCCAATTTCCTTCTCTTCTTATCACCGGCAGAGATGCGCTCATCGCGGCATATTTCGTCGTCATCTCCGCTTTCATACCCGAGACTTTCCAAAGATTTTCGCAAGCCTCTAGTCACCTTGACCGTCATAGTTCTGCTGCGCTGGGCACTCTTTTTGGATCTTCTCTCGGGACTGCTCGGTACGTCCCACATCCCGTCGTATCCCTCTGTCTGCTTTGAGACACGGGTGTCTTTCCGAGACATTGCAAGTGGCCTCGAGTCACTCAAGCTCCTAGTTTGCTGGGCGTTGCAAGCTTCTTGCTTGGATGGCTCTGGGAGAGTGATGGCCAGTCAGCCGATGAACTCAACCGTTGCTGTCTGAATAGAGACGCGTATCAGTAATCAACCCATACCTGAGCTGGCGCTCTTGTCCTGCGTGATACACCCGCCCTGGGCAAGTTGTGTCCGCTGGTTGACGGCGTCGTTTTGCTCGTTGAAGACGCTTTGAAATAATGTTGGGTCTGTTGAGCCAGTAGCGTGGCTTACGCTGTCGGGAGACCTCGTCAGCGCGTCAACATATGGCAACGTATCCTGTGGTGGTCGAGGAGTCGAGGAGCCTCGCTCGTCAGACTCCTCGTCAGAGTACTCGTCAGAATCAGCAATTACGGCTGGAGGCATGTCTTGGCAAAGGCAATCATTGCCTTTTCTTGCATAAGTCTGGAGCTTTGTTCCTTCAGACCAGGAAGAAGCCACGCTCAACTCGCGATTGACGCGGGGTCCGTGTCACAGACGGCAGGCCATAGACGCGTGTGCACGTGACCATGATACCCTCTCAATTGACGACCATGAACACACTCACGAATTGAAAACACCGAGCGAGGATGGTTCCTAATTTGTTTGCCCAGGTTGAATCGGGTATATCATATGCTACTACTTTCTGGTATCTTCCCTCCGCGGTGATTACAACCGGCCAATGGTACCTGTAAATCGTGGGTCGACTCTGACAACCCCATCGCTTCCCCGCAAACGCCAGCATGTTGAAGACTTTTTGCTGTTTGAACAATGTTCCGTTTTATTTCATGGAACTTCCAAAGTCGGGCTCCCAATCGGGAGCGTAAATGCACTTATGTTGAATGCTCGCCCAAACCGGCCTTCCATTCCATTTCCTTGCCCTCAATTTCTGAACTTTTGGGATGCATCAAACGCTTCCCGTCATCACCCCATCCATGAACGCCGATGTTGAGATCGTAAGCCGGCTAAAAAGCAGAATTTTCGTCAAATCTTGCAGAGTAATTGAACACAGCCCTTCCCTACCGCCAACGTCCCCCGCTAGGCTTTGTGCCATGCTCGGAGGTCATTTACTTGGCGTACTTGGCACGGTAGTGCTTGGCGGCATTGACCATGTTGACCAGAGCCTCCTTGGTCTCCTTCCACTGGCGGGTCTTGAGACCGCAGTCAGGGTCGATCCACAGCTGCTCGGGCTTGAGGAACTGCAGCATCTCCTCGATGCGGTCCTTGATCTCCTGCTCGCTGGGGACACGGGGAGAGTGGATGTCGTAGACACCAGGGCCGATGTGGCGGGGGTATGCCGAGTCAACAAAGACACGGAGCAGCTTGGCGTCAGACTTGCTGTTCTCGATGGACAGAACGTCAGCATCAAGGGCGGCAATGGCGTGGAAGAAGTCCTGGAACTCGGAGTAGCAGAAGTGAGAGTGGATCTGCGTGGCGTCCTCGACACCGGCGGTGGACAGCTTGAATGCCTTGACGGCCCACTCGAGGTAGGCGTCGCGCTCCTTGCCGGAGCGAAGAGGCAGACCCTCACGGAGCGCAGGCTCGTCGACCTGGATGACGTCGACACCAGCCTTCTCAAGATCAACGACCTCGTCGCGCAGGGCCAGAGCGAGCTGCTGGGCCTGGACGGACTGGTGAACGTCGTCACGGGGGAAGGACCACCGCAGGCACGTGACGGGTCCAGTCAGCATACCCTTCATGGGCTTGTTGGAAACCGAAACGGCGTACTTGGACTCCTTGACGGTCATGGGGGCAGGACGAGAGATGTCGCCGACAATGATGGGAGGTCGGACGCAGCGGGAGCCGTAGCTCTGAACCCAAGCGTGCGTGGTGAAGGCATAGCCATCCAAGCGCTCGCCAAAGTACTGGACCATGTCGTTACGCTCAGGCTCACCGTGGACGTAGACATCGAGGCCAAGCTCCTCCTGGATCTTGACGTTGTCCTTGATCTCCTGCTCAATGAATTTGTCGTACTGCTCCTCGGTGATCTCACCCTTGGTGAACTTGTTTCGCTGGATACGGATGTCCTTGGTCTGAGGGAACGAGCCAATGGTGGTGGTGGGGAACAGAGGAAGGTTGAGCTTCTTCTGCTGGGCACCGATGCGGGTGGGGAACTCGGACTTGCGGTTGTGGTCCTTCTCGGTAACCTTGGACTGGCGGTCCTTGACCTGAGGGTTGTTGGTCCGGCTAGAGGTGGCGCGGGCCTGCATGGACTTGGCGTTGGCCTCGAGCTGCTCGCGGACGGCGGCGGGACCCTCGGTCACAGCCTTGGCGATGACGGCGATTTCAACAGCCTTCTCGGAGGCAAAGGAGAACCAGTCGGCAACCTCAGGGTCCAGCTTCTTCTCGCTGGCCAGGGTGTGGGGAGTGTGCAGGAGGGAGCTGGACGTGGCAACGATGACGCGGTCCTTGCCGAGCTTCTGAATAGCAGACTCGGCAGACTCAATGGCGCGCTTCAGGTTGGTCTTCCAGATGTTACGACCGTCGACGACACCGGCCGACAGGATGGTCTTGGGACCGAGAGAGCCGATAACAGTCTCAAGCTGCTCAGGGTTACGGACGAGGTCAATGTGAAGACCGTAGATGTCCTTGGGGATGGCGTCCAGGTTGTGGACAATGTCACCGAAGTAGGTGGTGAAGACCAGCTTGGGAATCTTATCACCGAGGGCGGCGAACTTCTCGTAGGCGGGCTTGAAGGCAGCCTTGGCCTTGGAGGGAAGATCAAAGACAAGGACAGGCTCATCAATCTGAACGGTATCGGCGCCAGCCTCCTTGAGCTTGACCAGAAGCTGCTCGTAGACGGGCAAGAGCTTGTCCAGCAGGTCGATGGGGTCGACGGACTGGCCACGGTCGGCCTTGCCGAGGTGGAGGAAGCTCACGGGGCCGACGAGGACGGGCCGGGTGTGGATGCCAGCGTCCTTGGCCTCCTTGAACTCAACGACAGCCTTGGGGCTCTCGACAAGCTTGAAGGTCTGGTTGTCCTGGAGTGTGGGCTTGACGTAGTGGTAGTTGGAATCAAACCATTTGACCATTTCCAAGCTGGGAACGTCGACGCCCTCCTTCTGGTGTCCACGGCCCATGGCGAAGTACTGATCAATGGTGTCGAGGCCATCCTTGGTGTACCGCTCGGGAACAGCCTGCCATGGTGAGTCAGCACTCCGGAGCAATAAGCGGGGTTTCTCGGGGAGTTTATACGTACGCCGAAGTCCTGGATGTGGCACAAAACCTGGTCGTACAGGGCGAAGTCATTGCTGGGGATGACATCGACGCCAGCATCCTTCTGAATCTTCCAGTGGGCGAGACGGAGGCGCTTGGCCTCGGCAAGGAGGTCGGCCTGAGACAGCTTGCCACCCCAGTCTACCGACGACCGTTAGCAGGTGCAATGAGGGGTAGGTGGTCGCTTGGAACAACTCACAAGCCTCCGTGGCCTTCTTCAGGTCACGGTTGACTCCCATGCGGGGGAAACCGAGAATCGCAGACTGGACCATGTTGGCGAGTGCTTCGTGGACTCTGGGGGATTTTCGAAAGGTTCTGAGGAGCTGCATGTCAGTTGGGACGGGTTCTCTCCAAGGGCGGGCGGGGTGATGGTCGTACCTGATGATGAAGACTCCAGTCTAGATCACACGACGGATCAACTGGTGAAGCGATAGTCCTCTGAAAAAAGGAATCAGGACAGAGTGCAGAGGGGAGGGGAGGGAGGATGAGGAGGAGAGTATGAGAGAAGAGAGGAAAGAGAAAGAAGGAGGCGGCAGCGGTGAAATGTGCCGATGGGTGTAAGAAAAATGGCGCCGAAAGCGGGGGAGGGGTAATCGCTGAGGTGCAGTGAGCACAAGCTTCGGCTGGGGTGGTTGGTTGGGAAACTTGAGGGGCAGCCCGCAGTGGCAGCGGATGAGGTGATCCAATCCTATTCGCGAATGGGTCCGACAGGGGGCCTGGCGGAGTCGTGGATGCGACTCCCATGGTCTTTTCCGAGCGGGTCCCGTCCACTCGCTGCGGCAACGGAGTCTCCATTGTGCGCAGAATCTGCCAATTGCGCCATCACGGCTGCTCCAGTTGTGGCACGTTCTGGAGTCGCTGGGCACGCTTGCCCTGTGCCAGGGTCCTTCTCACCCTGTATTTGTTTGCGTTATCGGGGCCGGGTCGACTCGTCAGCGCCACCGTTGGCGTTGGCGAGCCAGGCGATACGAACACGAGCTTTGCCCGCAGTCCAGACAGTCAGTCCAATGCTCCTAGCCGCCGACGGCCCGACAGCGACTTCCTGGCGCCATCGCGTCCCTAATGCCGTAGGATAGGGTCCAATTAGATGCTGAACTTCCCGGCTCTTGGTTTGATGGAATCGTGCACAGCAGGCTGTATCTGCGGAGCTTTTCCTCGTCTGACCGATACTATAGTCCGAGGCCAGTGTCCGTAACGGGGTCAAGTATTATGCATGCCACTCTCGTAATACGCTGAAACGTCGGATTACCTCGGGGCGCTACGGAGTAACGTTATAGTCCGAGAGAATCCCCCGACAAAACGTGCATCAGCTTCGGAGTCAAACAGGCGCTGCCCCGTCGACGTTGTCTTAAACCTCGCTCTGCAAGTGGGTGAAATGCCACGAACAGGAGCGGCGTCTGTTCCGCAGCATGTCACCAAGCGCACGATGCCTGGGTCGGACGGAGGGCCTCACGAGCGGCACGAGCTGGCAACCAACCTATTCAATATGAAGGATAGGTAGGTAAAGGTCTCACGCCGATGCCCGAAAATCAGCGTGAACTTGCTCTGCCTAGCTTGCACCTCTTCATCTGCTGCGGCGCGGGAACCGACAGCCTCCAGACCTTCTGGAAATACCAATTTGCCTCGCTTTGCAGACTAGGTTGACGAACGAGTTGTTGACCTCGCTCCCGCCCGACTGCAGTGCATCTTCGAACCCGTAGAGCTGGGAACCTCAGCGGCATAAACCTAGGTGTTCGTGTTGACCATTCCCCAAGGGCAGCGGCGATGCTTCTGGTTCCACAGATATGCTGCTCCGAAGGCAGCATATGGCCTCGATATGCATGAACGACAGATGCGATGCGTTCCAGCAGCAGGGAAGAGCAACTCGCTCAAGTCACCATGTGGAAAGCGACGAGGTGACAGCAGCTAGAACCTGACAGTCAACGTGACCTGCCCAGCCAGCTACCGTAAATGTCCGCTCTTGACACCTTCCAGCAGGCTAGTACACGCCTCTACGAGCCTCTCTTCTCTTGCACTGCGCTCTCGCCGCAACTCGTTCTCACAATGTTCGTGCCGCCGCTGTGATAGCCAAGCCAACAAATTCCCCTACGGAAGCTCCTGTTCTTTGCAGATAGCAGTGGCTCACCCACCTCGCCGGAGCCCGGCTGTCCAGAAACCATGCAGGCTTTTTGCTGCTGCTGCGCCTCTCGACGCAAGTCAAAGCCTCCGAGTAGTCCAGACGAGGAGGTCGCCTCACCGGTTCCGACGTCGATTGCCCCTGGATTGACCGACCATTCTCTGATCACTCACTTATCGCAGCAACCTCGTCTCCTTCTAAACCAAGCCGGAGAGCTTTGCGCAACTGCGGAAACCATGTCGTGTGAAGTACCAGCGGATCTCGGCCAGCTCGTTGTTGACTCCGATTCCGACAACGAAGGCACCGCAAGCCAATCCGCCAGGCGGTCACCCGGTCGACTTGACATTGTTCGGACCAGGATTATCAGGCACTTGCCCCAAGACAATGAAACAAAACGCCGATCTCGCATGGCCATTTGCCATAGCGAGGAAGAGCTGGCTCGACGAGCCGAGCTTAGACGATTCAGACAGCAAAGGATTCAAGACGAGCTCAGCAAAGAAGGGATAAATAATGACAGCAGCAACACGTCGCATCGAAGCACGCAATATCTGTCACCTCTAATCGACCTTGGCCAACTTGGCAACGGTCCGCGAGACGCGATCAAGTTCACTTTCGGTGATCGTGATGTTGCTCTTGAGCCTGGTGTTTCTGCTTTCCAGCATACGCATGAGTCCTCTCGTCAGACTCGAAACAGTTGCTCGGACCTGGGGAACGCGGGCGAGAAAACCGTCACATGTGATACAGAATGCAACAATGCCAATCCACCCTCAATGGCAGCGTCTATGACTCCTTTTGCTTGCCCTTCGCGGCCATCAACTGCGCAGAACACAGTCGTCTCGGACTTATCCAGCTTGCTCGGCAGGGCCCCTGAGGATGACTGGATCCTTGATCCAGACAATGATTTTGACATTCGCAACGGGACCCATGCCTGGGACGATCAGTCCGCTCTCAGTATATGGCTCATTGCACAGGAGATGAGATCAAGAGAAAGCTCCTTCATTTGCCTCGGTGACACTGCATTGGAAAAGGTAGCTGTTCAACATCGAGTGCAGTCTCCCTCGCAAGAATTTGGCGGAATTCATAGCACCATTGATACACCAGCTCCAATCCAGGATGATAGCATGGCCGTATCCACACGCTCGCAGGACGCACGGATTAAGACTATACCATTTCAATTGCTGTCGCAACCTGCTGGCAGCGGTCATTCTGGCCTCAGAGATTCGGATGTGGTTGATGTTACGGAGACCTGCGTCAGCCCTTCGGAGCAATTAGTAGATGGTCGGGTAACAGCCACGACTTTGAGAACGCCCGTCGACCGAGCCTCATCGAATTATCCCTCCGCCATGCCGAGCTTTCAACCCAGCCCTGCCTACTCCACGGAAAATAGCTACAGCCTCAGTCCACAAGATATCGAGAGTCTCGAATTATCCCCAATTCGATGTGAGAAACCCCTCCCCCCGCAGTCGAAGTGTACTGAATCGAACAAATCAGGGCATGGAAATCTTGGGATAGCGCAGAATTTTGTTTACTCCGAAGGGCACAGCTCGTACGCAACTGGTGAGGACGATGCATCGAATATTGGATCACACCACAATACTCTCGCGGTCCCAAGGCGCCCGTCCCCAATAGCACACGACGAAAGCTCCGTGGTTCATTCTGAAACACCGAGTTTTCATCGGCGAGAGGCTGAGCTTCTAACGATTGAACAAAGATTTGGAGACGTCTTATCCCGAAAGAAGGATAGATCCCCTGTTCACAGCCGCTTCAAGGAAGAGTTCCTGACAACAAAGGCACATCTGCCGGCACGAGCATCATTTGTGACAAAAGTACAATCTTCAATCTCACGTTTATCCAGACTTGGCTCTTATAGTTCCGGATCTGTGGATAGTATACACTCGATCCATGGAGGGGGGCTGGATCGACCGCAAGAGACCGAACGCGAAAATTCCAAAAACGCAAGGTCCGTGTTAAAATTGAGTGTGTTAGGGGATCCTTTGACGAAAGTATCACTGAATTCGGCTGGGCTAGAGCAAATGGAGGACAGCAAAACACCGACTCCCCCATCCCATGCTGCAGCCCAGGTCCAACCGGCAGATTCAGTCGCCGATGAGCCGTGGAGTCGGCCTGGAAAACCCAACCAAGGACGGATAACCAAAGTGCAATATGATGCGCTCGATCGGCAAACAGGGGCTACGGGTTTTCGCGCCAACAGTACTCAAGCTCATGTCACTCCTCCGAGGTCCTGGGCGAAATACCCTTCTCACAATCGAGAAGGAAGAATTCAGCGAGCTATATGCGACGACCTTGTCAATGTTCAAGAACTGGCCCGGAAGAACCTGTCTCATATTGAGTACGTGAGCAAAGATACTGGCGCTGGAGGCGTTGTTGAGGTTCCGCATTATGGGCAGGAATCTCATCTTCTATCCAAGCGGCTGGAATCGGCTGTAAGGCTGGGATTCAGTAGACTCCTGCCTTCTCTAATTCCTTCACAAAACGCAAATATGGGCATTTCTCAAAATGAAAGCTGTGCTCTACAGGCTATGAAGGGCAAGGGACGGAGAGAACCGGAAGACATCGCTGGCCAAAGTCAACTTGCAAGCGCATTTGCGAAAGACCAGGAAACTGCGACGTCCCGAGCCCAAGAGAAGGGACCGGCTTTTTACCATGGCGGAGCAGCGTCACCAAGTTCGTTGGCGACATATCAAAAGGGTGCCGCTGACAACTGTGGCGAGAACAGCCAGCGTACAGCGGAACCCGTTCCTTCAACTGGTACGCATGGGGCATCAACAGCACCTACAAGAGACAGGGCACTTCCAGATGTTTTCGCCACTTCATCCAGCCGCTTTCACTGTGACCCTGTCATAGATGTCAGAACGCTGGACGGTCGCGAGGCCTTCCAGAGGAAAGCGCAGCCAGTCGTGCGTCGATGGAAATCGACTGGGGCACATCGTGGCCGCAATTGGAGATCTTTGACTTGGGCCGATCGTTCCTTCACCCAACCGCTGGCGGTTGTAGGTTCTCCCATGTCTCATGAAGACTAGGATTTGACGGACTCAAACGAGTCCTCCATTCGAGACGGATCCTGCCGTGCAGTCTTTGAACGAGCCTTGCTGGCATGTGCTTGGGCCAAAGGGTACATCTCCTCTATTTCATCCGGCATCAAACTAATGCATGAAAAGAAGAAGAAGGCCATCAGAGAAACGAAGTGGCGGAGTATTCTCCGTGGTCACGCAGTGGTATGATGCTTATCATTGGAGAGCTGCGAGATAGTACCAGAGGGTTGGGTTTGGTAGCAAAAGTGCTTCATTATATTCATTTGCATTTGTATGTCGCTCAAGGTATGTTGAACTAATTTTGCCATAATGGCTTTGTTTCGATGCCGTTCAGCCTACGTCTTCTACTCCTATGCAGCATTTTCGCGCCGTTGTACCGTGGGTCAACCGTCGGCGGAGGATGTGTTGCAAACTCCTATGCCATGTCATGCTCCTTTTCTCTCTGGGCAGCCCTTTCGAGCCTACGACGTTCTTCTTCCGTCTTTCTCAGCATTTCTTCTTTTCGTTCCTTCAATGCAATGCAGAATCGCGAATGACTTCTTAAGCTAGGGCCTTTCCAGATAAAAATGAAGGGGATGACGCACATGCCGGCGCTCAGGCCGCCGAGAAGAGCACAGGCACCCGAGATGCCAAGTGTTGCGAACATGCGGGACGTGGCAAGGGGAAGGACAACGGCGAGTAGGGAGCGGCAGCAGGATGCAGCGGCGTTGGCGGAGGCAGCGAATATTTCGTAGGCGTCAGTGAGGTAATTGAGGAGGGCCATGAAAATGAGCATGAATCCCATGCCGAAAGGGATGCCCGCGAGCATGGGCACGACGAAGGAAAGGGAGGAACGAGACGTGAAGCCGAGCCAGAAGAGCGAGATGATGAAAAGAGGTCCGCCGCAGCACGCCAAAGGCACACGACGGTATTCCTCACGCTTGACCCACGGCGCGCCGCGATCCTGGGCCCGCGCAAGAACACCGTCCCAGTAGATGAAGATTGGCAAGCTGAGACACGCCCCGGCGCCGATTGGTAGGTAGCATAGGCCGGTGACGCCGGGGGACAGGCCGTAAAACCGCTGGAAGATGATGGGGAAGGCCTGGAAGGACATGTAGAAGATGGTGTAGACGAGGGCGAGGTAGGCACAGGTCGCAGAAACAATGGGCTCTGAAACCAGCATGCGCAGTGGTCGAGTGAGAATGACGGTGAACAGCTGGTTGAGGTCTGTTTCCTCCAGGTCACGCGGAGCGACGACGTGCGAGGCGTTGTCTTGTTCCCTCATCTTGCGGGCGCGGCGCGCGAGGAGAATGGGCCCGAAGGTCTCAGGGAGGAAGGCGATCATGACGAGGGTTGCCCCGGCGTATATGAGTCCGATCCAGAAAGACCAGCGCCAGCCGATGGTGGAGGAGGCGAAGCCGGAGACGATGGGCGAGAGCAAAGGACCGAAGACGGTCGTCTATGGAGCGTTTTGTGTTAGCATCTGCGGAGCCGCGCATCCATTACCGTGCATGGGCGACCAATGCTTACCACCATGAAGATAGCAAACGCCCGGCCCCTTGTCCTGGGCTCGCCGTACACGTCCGCAATGATGCCTGCTACAATGGCAATTGGGGCACTGGCAAAGACGCCGCAAAACAATCGGAAAACGAGTAGCGCGGGCCAGCTCGGCGCCAGGGCACAGGCCATGGTGAAGGCGGAAAAGGCCGCGAAGGTGGCTATGGTGAGGTGCCGTCGGCCGAGATGCTCGCTGAGGGGGCCCCAGATGATGGGCCCGAAAACGTAGCCGATGAGGAAGACGGAGATGGGCAGCACCTTTTGCTCGGTGGACGTGACACCGAACTCTCTGGCGATGCTTGGCACGGCCATACTGGGGAGGGCGGAGCCCATGGTAGAGTTTATGACAAGCATGGCCGTGAGGAAGAGAACGAAGCCTTTCCTGGCCTGTGAGGCAGTCAGATGTTTGGCTCAATGAGAAGAGAGATATGAACGCCAACCTTGGACCAATTGTATGGGTTCTCCGGGTCGTTGACCTCCCATCCGATGACAACCTGATTTGTTCGACTGCGAGTTCTGGACCTAATGTGATGAAGAGCGCCGATGCCGCGGTCCTCGGTCTCCTCTTCATACCGCCGCTGGGCGTCCAGCTCGTCCAACTGCTGGATGCGATCCGAAAAGGAACTCTCTCTCCTCCGTCCACCTAGGTAGAGTGTTACTAGGCATATTCCCAAGACACTTGAGTTACGTTGGACAACTCACGCTCTTGGATGGCGGGAGTATCGGTTACGGTCTCGCTGGAATCACTCTGCGCCATCGTGTGCACATAAAATGGCTGGACATGAGCAGAAGGCAAGTTTCAGCGTGTAAGTCGAGACGAGAAGTGCCATCCGGGCGTGTGAACTAGACTCTGTCGCATGAAGGCGATGATGGAGACCTTTAGGCACCGCTCACCGTGACAGAAGCATCTCAGCGGGACGAAGAGGCGAAGAAGAGAGGAGTCACGGATGCAGCATTAGATAGTACATGCGGCCCGAGGAACCCCGTCCTCGGAAGGCGGATATGGTCGTGGGGCCGATCGTCGCCCGGGTTTAAACACCAAATCGTTGAACCCCCGCAGATTGCAAGCTTGCACACTGGCACTCGCCCCAATTGGCCCCAAGATGCCTCCGGCGCCGGCGAGGCTCCGCCGCCAGTGAGGGGAAGCTTCCCGGGCCACCTGCTGGATAGCGGCTTATGGCGATGCCATTGGATTGGTATGCCATCTCAATTGCCGCCAGAGCCCACGCTATCGTCTATTGGTCTCTGGCAATGGAGGAGCTGTACAAAGGCCCCACGAGTGAGTGATTGCGGAGGACCGATCGGAGCCCATCGTCCGCGGAAAATCCGTGGTTGTGTCTGGCTGGCCTGTATTACACTACCTAAGGTATGCACGGAGTAAAATACTCATCCGTCATCTCCTCTGGCTCTCCCCGCGGCGGGATGTAAAACCCCTTTGCGCTTTGCGCTCGAGAAATTAAAAGTTGTTGTCCCGTGTCGAATACTGGGATAAATCACGGGTGCAGTGCGAGCCCAGCGGGAGTGAGCACCTCCGTGGAGCGGGTCTCAGACGCTCGGAAGGCGGATGTGGCCCGGCGGATACGGAACCCGGTCGCGGCAGGCCATCCGGCGGCACGGAGGCTGAGACAGAATGCCACCATGAATCCGGCCGACGTCAGGTCTCGAGGTTAATTTGTTTGCCGAATCGTGCGTACAGTTCGACCTTGAGCTGTGTCATCTGCTCGCGGACAGACTCCATCTTGTCCTCGAGTTGCGACGTCTCCTCGTCGATCTTGGTGGTCGCGGCCTCGAGCATCTCCTGGGCCTTGTCGAGAGGGATGTGGAAGAAGGCATCTCCGATCTTGTATCTGCGAAAGAAATTAGCTGGCTGGCCAGCTGCATGCAGAGGATAGCCGCGTTGGATTACTGTATCTTCTCGTCCTCGTCTGCCAGCTCCAGCTCGGTGGAGACGTCGTCGAGCTCCTCCTTTTCTTTCTGCAGGCACGCGGTCAGCCTTTGTTCGGCATTGATGGGAAGTCGTGGCGCATACGTTTTTCAGCTTGAGCTCCTCGCCCAGTGCCAGCTCCCGCTGGTGCAGTCGGCTGAACTTGTTGATCTTGCCCTGGTCCTCGCGGCGGACCTCAACCTCCTCCCCTGCTTGCTCGTCCTCCTTGGACAGCTGGTAGCGCGTTAGCTGTTGCCGCTGTCGAATGCAGGTCGAGTGCAGCTTACCATGCGGCGTTGCATGATCGACGCCATCGTGAGCCGTTCAATTAGAGGCGGTGCTTGTGCGCCTCTGCGATCTTGGATGGACTGCTCAGGCACCCTGAAGCCAGCGCAGCGCTCCAAGCAAACCTCTGATGGTGGGGTACCGTGTGCCGTCACGGTCTCGAAGCTGCGCTGCACTGTGCCCTGTGGCCTCCACTGCGCCCCCGATTGGTCCCCACGCGGAGGCTCAAGCTCCTGCAGCACTTGACTGAATATCAACACCAGACGCGGCACCAGACGAAGAGCGCTCACCGAGCTGCCTGCCCACAACGCGCAAACCGCGGACGGACGTACTTGGAAAATGGCGCTTGGAAAAAAGCCCTACCCCAAGGCCACGATCAAGAAGATTATCAAAGCGCACTCGGGGCTCAACGCGAAGAAGAATGTCGACGTATCCGTAAGGCTGACCTGAGACGTGACTTGTACTGGGGCGAACGCGCCGCTGACCAACCCCAGGTATTCCTCAACTACGTGCTGTTCATGGAGACGTACGGCTCAAGTATTTTCACAGTTTGATCCCAATGCGCTGACATGACGCACAGGCTAGTCAAAGAGGCTGCGATACATTCGAAGCAGTCTGGCGAAAGGGGCCTTTCGACGCGAAGTGTCAAGAAGGTCACCCGAGTACGTCTTCCTCCCCTCCCAGATGCGGCACTTGAATTGACCATTGGCAACAGGACACTTTGGCCAAATTCAAGGGATGAATGAGTTATCTTGGTGCGAGTGAAGGGAGTACAGATATTCGGGTCGAGTCTGCGGCTTAGCTCAAACGAGGACCAACCTTGGACGAAAATGGTCCTACGCGGCCACAACTGCAGCCGTGGCAGGGCGTGCATTGAACATGGCGGTGGACATAACGCCTGTACATGATGTTCGTTGGGGCCTGGCCTCTGACCTCGAAAGCTCCAGTGAACAAGCGCGGACAGAACCGTCACACATGCGCAGCCAGGCCCCAAAACACGGGACGCCTATAAGATTCCGGGACGAGATGGTGCGGACGGGACTGTAGCGGTGGAGTGGGGAAGCGGTTTGCGGCTGCGTGACAGAGCACGAGACCAGTGTCCAACAGCAACACGAGCAAATTGAGCATCGCAGAAAGCACAATTGACAGCACAATTGCCCAGTGATCGAAGCGGGCGTAGCAATCCGCAGTGCCAACGTGATCTGTGGTTTGGGCTATGATGGGATCTTGTGCATGTTGTCGCCGAAGCGGTGATTCTGTCGACTTCTAGAAGCACGGCGCTAGGGAGCTCTACAGCACGGGCTGCTCCGTACGGCTGCTCCGCACGAGCCAACGCGCAGGGGCCTGCGGTCCGTCACCTCAGCGTCAGGCTCCAGAAAACCAAACGCACCTCTCTCCTCCATCTTGCAACTCCATCCTGGAACTTACACTCGCACTCACCCCCGAAGCATCTCTTTCTCAGTCCCAATTCTCCATCCTCCCCATCTGGGACCGCCTCTTTTGCACCTTGTGCGCCCTGCCCCGCCTCCGCCTGCACAGCTTGCCAACGCTGCCCGCGAAACTTGAAAGCTACCACCGCCTCGAAACACCCAACCCCGCTGCTGTGTACGACCGTCGACATGGCTGCGTCCACCGCTCAAGCGTCCAAGGCTTCCAACAAGAAGAAGGCCGTCAATGCCATCCAGCGGGCTGACTCTCCCGCCCCCAGCACTGCATCCGGCGCTGCAGACAAGGGCAACGAGTCTCCGGACGATGGCTTTGAGAGCCCCTATATCAAGGAACTGCAGAAGTAAGTTTCCTACCACGGGGGCGAACTGTGCATCTCCACGGTGTTGACATGACCGCCGGCAGGAACATCCGCAACGTGAACAAGAAGATCGTAAGCTGTCCATGCGTGCTTTGCAACCCACGTGAATTCCTGAAACTGACTTTGAGTGCCTCAGGCCAATGCTTCCAAGACCGACTCCCTCTTAGCCCAGCACGCTGGCAAGTCCCTCGACGAATTGGTCGCCGCCAGGGTGATCAATGCCGACCAGAAGGCACAGATTCAAAAGAAGCCTGCGCTGCAGGCTCAGGTAACGCAATTCGAAGAGCAGCTTGCTCAGTATCAAAAGGTCCACGAGCAATACCGCACACGAGGCGTTGCCGAAAAAGCAGAGTGGGAGAAGTCATTGGAAAAGGCCAAGGCCGACGCTGTCAGCGAGGCGGAGAAGGGCTTCAAGAAGTCCCTCCATGACAACTTCCTGACCCTGTCCCAGTTCCTCCGCCTTGCTGCCTATCGTCGCGAGGAAGCCAAAGACCCCGAGTCTGACGAGAGCCAGGCTATCGAAGGTGTTCTTCTGGCAATCTACGCCGGAGACGAAACCGCAGTTGCGTCCATGCTGAAGTTGATCGAGGGCTCCAACGACCAGATCCTGAGCGTGCCGGGAGAGCAGCTGCAGACGACCTGTTCGGCTCCCCCTTCCACATATCCAGGCAAAGGCCGGTGGCTGACAGATTATAGACTCCGATGTCAAGAGTCTCGCGCACGAGTACAAGACGCCTTTCGATGCCGAGGCCGCTCCTGCAGAGTCCACGAAGGAGGTGGTTTCCGACCCTACCATGGCGAACGCGGCGGCGACGGAGATCGACGCAGGGGACACTGCTCTTGTCAATGGAAAAGCTGCCGAGGCAGCTGCCGCGAATGGCATTGCCAATGCCAGCGTCTCCGATGAGGCCGCCAACGCCGTCGCCGAGAGCCACTGGGACGTCGAGAACATGTCCATTTCTCAGGAGTGGGTGGACCTCAAGGTCCCGCGAGACCCGACCGAGACCGAGACTGGGCTGACGGCGACGCCTGCCGCGGCCACCAACACCCAGTCCTGGGCTGATGATCAGCCTGACCCTGTGCCCGAGGTACGATGTTGCGCGTCCAATTGCTGCCAGATGTGTCCATGCTGACTGCCGCGCTGTAGCCGGCCCCCGCAGCCGCTGACCCGAACGATGGGTTCCACCAGGTGCAGCGAAATCGTGGACGACAGGAACGCGAGGGAGGCACTTGGCGAGGTCGGGGTCGGGGTGAGCACCGGGGAGGCCGCGGTCGCGGAGAGGGCCGCGGCCGAGGTCGTGGTCGCGGCAATGGCGGAGCGCCGTCTCGCGGCCCCCGTCGTAGCGAAGAGTCGTAGAGCCGCCCGCACCGGCGGCTGGTGATCCACCTCTACTCCCCTCCTTTACTTAGCATGTCTCGGAAGCGATTGTACATCATGTCATGGCGGCGTTCACCAGGTTTTCGGCCGGCTCAGCAGGGCTGATTTGAGGGAACTTTGGGCATTGCATTGGTCTTTATGAGCTTGTCGTTTCTGGGCTTCGCGCGGCCCCCGCGGGGCGAAAGGGGAGGAGAGGGAGGGTGTGCAACATGAGCTGTCTGTACTTGCGCGTGCATCTTGCTGCAGCGATCGTTTGCTTGGGAGGCGGGTGTACCAAAAGTAGTCACGAACAGGGAACGATTCTACGATGCACCATGCCGGATGTCTAATGTAGGACGCGTAATTACCTATGCCCCAAGGCACGCAGCCCGCCGGGGACTATGGAAGACGGTCAGATGTCGTATTGAGCGGCTTCAGCCTCGTGCCCCGCTTGGCCCTTATCGGAGCTTGTCAGGGGGCTGCGCGGCCTTATCCGACCGTTTCCCTCTTGAGGTAAGGTAGCCTTGCAGACGTTGGCCACTAGCAGGGCACCGCAGGGTCACGTCACAGCCGCCGCTAGGACGATCGCTGCAAGTTGTCCTCTTTGCATTGACCAGCCGAAACGAGACCGCGCTCCAGGGAGCTGCCAATAAGGCCACATCTACCTTCCAGGCCGCAGTTCAGAGCCCGAAACCTTGATAGCTTTCTTCTCCCGGTTTTCCTTTCCCTTCCTCCTCATTTAGAGCCCTGCACGCTTCCTCGCTGGGTTGCGCCAGCTCTTCTACTCTGTACCCCTGGTCACCTGCGCACCTGCGATTTCAATGCGCCGCTGAGAGTGCATACAAGCTTCCACAATGGCCCTTCTGCGGCGGCCTTCGCCACTGATGATGCTCCTCGGAGCCGTCTTCATTTTCTCAGCCAATGTCTTCGCTGCGGCAGCGGTGCTGGGCGTCGACTTGGGAACCGAGTACATAAAAGCGGCGCTCGTGAAGCCCGGCATTCCTCTTGAGATCGTCCTGACCAAAGATTCACGGCGCAAAGAGACGTCGGCCGTCGCATTCAAGCCCTCCCAGGGCTCCCCGAGACAGGGCCAGTTCCCCGAAAGACTATATGGCGCCGATGCCATGGCAATTGCCCCGAGGTTCCCTGGCGAGGTCTATCCGAACTTGAAGACTCTTCTCGGCCTTTCCGTCGACAGCCCCATCGTCCAAGAATATGCTGCTCGGCATCCTGCCTTGAAGCTCACAGCACACGTCGCCCGCAGAAGCGCTGCATTCAAGAGCAATACGTTGACGGCTCAGGACGACGCATGGATGGTCGAGGAACTACTCGCCATGGAGCTGCAGAGCATCCAGAAAAACGCCGAGCTTACGGCCGGCGAGGGCTCTTCCATTCGCTCCATCGTCTTGACCGTACCTGCTTTCTACACCACTGAGGAGAAGCGCGCGGTTGAGACCGCTGCGGAGCTGGCTGGCTTGAAAGTCCTCAGCCTCGTGAGCGACGGCCTGGCGGTTGGCTTGAATTATGCCACGAGCCGACAGTTTCCCAATATTAACGAGGGTGCCAAGCCGGAGTACCACATGGTCTTCGACATGGGCGCTGGCTCAACCACCGCTACCATCATGCGATTTCAGAGCCGCACCGTCAAGGACATTGGCATGTTCAACAAGACCGTTCAGGAGGTGCAGGTGATTGGCAGTGGGTGGGACAGGACCCTCGGTGGTGACGCTCTCAACTATCTAATCATGGATGACATGGTCTCCCACTTTGTTGAGTCAAAGGGAGGCAAGAAGATCGCCGCAACTGCCGAGGGGGTGAAGTCGCACGGTCGCGCCATGGCGAAGATATCAAAGGAGGCCGAACGTATTCGGCACGTCCTGAGCGCCAATCAAAACACGCAAGCAAGTTTCGAGGGCTTGTATGAGGACGTTGACTTCAAATACAAGATTCAGCGTGCCGATTTCGAGGCCATGGCCGAGGCACACGCAGCGCGAGTGGGCATCGTCATCGGCGACGCCGTCAAAGCGTCTGGGATTGACTTGGAAGACCTTAATTCCATCATCTTGCATGGCGGCGCTTCTCGAACACCATTCGTTCAAAAAGCGCTCGAGAAAGTGGCTGGTTCACCGGAAAAGATTCGATCCAACGTCAACGCAGATGAGGCTGCCGTGTTTGGTGCTGGTTTCCGCGCTGCCGAGCTTAGCCCCAGCTTCCGTGTCAAGGAGATTAGAATATCAGAAGGCGCCATGTACCAGTCCGGCTTGAAGTGGACGACTGGCAAGGACAAGGTGCAACGTCAACGCCTCTGGACCGCTATTTCTCCCATGGGAGGCCCCGCGAAGGAAATAACTTTCAGCGAAAAGAACGACTTTTCTGCCACCTTCTACCAACAAGTGGGGTCAGAAGACCGAGAGATCAAGTCCATGACTACGAAGAACTTGACTGCGACCATTGCCGCAATGAAAGATCGGTATCCGTCTTGTGTGGAAGCAGATATTGCATTCAAGCTCGCGGTCAAGCTCAGGGCGGAGGATGGAGAGGTCCAAGTTGTCAAGGCTGCCGTTGAGTGCGAAGCCGAAGTCGAAAAGGACGGTTTCGTGGGCGGCATGAAGAACTTGTTTGGCTTCGGCAAGAAGGAACAGAAGCCACTCAAGGGCGACGAAGAGGCCGGCGAGACTGAGACCGAGACCCCCGAGGGTTCAGAGGAAGTTTTCAAGGATGAGACCAAGTCGTCTTCCGCCTCGGCGGCAGATGCCACCGAGTCCCCGGCACCCGCTGAGGCCGATAAGAAGGCCAGCGAGCCCAGCGCAGAAGCCAAGGCTGAAGCTAAGAAGAGAGAGATTGTCTCGATACCTGTGGACTATTTGCTTGAGAAAGCTGGAGTGCCTTCTTTGCCCAAAGCTGAATTGGTCAAGGCCAAGGATAGACTCAAGTCCTTCGCGGCGTCTGATAAGGCGAGATTCCAGCGGGAAGAAGCACTCAATCAGCTCGAGGGCTACACCTACAAGGTGCGAGATCTTCTCGAAGGGGAAACTTTCGTCTTAAGGTCGACCGAGGAAGAGCGAACGAAGCTAGCTCAGAAGGCGAGCGAAATTAGCGATTGGCTGTACGAGGATGGCGCCGAGGCGACCAAGGAAGAGTTCAAGGCGAAGCTCAAAGTTCTGCAGGACCTTGTTGCTCCCATACAGATCAGGGTTGAGGAGGCAGCAAAGCGACCAGAGCTTGTTTCCTCACTCAAGGATGTACTGAACCAGACCACTCACTTCATCAGCGGTCTGCGCAAGCAAATAGCTGATTTCGACGAGTTGCAAGCTTCCATCGCGGCAGCCAGCTCGGCAGGATCGACAGTTACCTCGAGCGCTTCTCCGGAAACGCCCAGTGGCGAATTTGATGGCTTGGAGGACGACGATGTCAAGACAGCAGAGACAGGCGATGCTAAGAAGGAGCCTGCTCCCGTGCGACCACCGTATAAAAAGGAAGACCTGGACGAAATCGACGCCCTCACCAAGTCAACTTTGGACTGGCTCAGCGACGCCGAATCGCGACAAGACGGTCTACCCCTTACGGCCGACCCCGTCCTCGTCTCCAAAGATATCATGGCGAAGCGCCAAAAAGTTGAGAATCTAGCCATGGACCTGGCACTCAAGGCCGCGCAAAACATGAAGGCCAAGGCGAAGAAGCCAAGCAAGAGCGCGAACGGGAAGAAGAAGTCCAAGACGAAGAGCGCCGAGGACCCCAACAACACAATCAAGTTCGGCGACGGCAGTGGACGTCTGTCTCAAGAGGAGCTGGACCAAATGTTGGAGCAGTTGAAGAAGATGGATGCTGAGAAGGATAAGCAGAAGGCGGGAGAGGAGGGGAAGCAGCAAACGCATGACGAGCTATAGCGGCGCTTGACGCTGGGAGCTCCTGATTGTATTTAGAATATAGAACAATCTGCATTCAAGTCATCATTATTTCAGTGCGAATGCCAGAGGCTGTCTTGATGTCGTTCCGGTTCCCAGAGAACAGTAATGAAGCAGCCAAGTGCAAGTGGCTGGCAGCGGCCGCAATTCACCGACCATCCTTCTTCGTCCCATCCTGCCAACTGCACCTTCCCTCGGTAATTGTTAACCAGATTCCGCTCTCTCCTCCAGTCCTATAATTTGAAGGGCATCAAAACTTCGAGTCTTAGACCTGCCCCTGGCCGAAACTCTGTTTTCTATCTTCACACTCATACATACTTTTGAACGACGCTCCCACCTTACTTCGAAGCATAACCTACGCACCCCACGGTCTCGAGCATGTGGCGCCTCGAATTTCTCTTTTTAGTTCTGGCAGGCCAAACTGCGGCCTTCGCCGCTCCTGTTGCGCCTTCGGGCCTCGGCAGCGTCACCTTCTCGCTCGAGGTGGCCAAGAAAGACGTCTGCTGCCGTGATTTCGTAAAAGACTGGGCAGCCGCCCACACCAAGTGGGGGAATGGCGTCCCATTGAACATGTTCTCTCTGGCCCAAGGTGGTTGGTCTTGGGCACATTCCCGGCGTCTGTGAATTTAAGCTGATGCGTAAGAAGAAAGCGAGGTAGACGTCCAGCCCTTGCCCCACGACGAGGTTTACGTTGCCTAAGTCGAGATCGGAACTCGCCACAGAAAGTCAAGATGGCTTTGGATACTGGATCCTCGGACGTGTGAGTTCCGACGGGCGGAAAGCCTGTATATTTTCAATAAGCTGACCTTGTTCAAGGTGGGTTCAGTCCACGGACACTTCATATCGAATCAACCAACATGGCCCCTGGCCACCACGATATGACCCAATCGTTTCAACCTCCGCACAAAAGGTTGGCAATGCCATGTGGAACATTCGCTACGGTAAGTGTATGTCTATGATCTCACCTGCCTTGCAGGCTCTGACCACACTACAGCGGATGATAGCAATGCAGAGGGCATCGTCTACCGTGACGTACTTCGCCTCGGCGACTTCGAGATCAAGAACGCGCTGATCGAGTCAGCTGCTCAAGTATCAGACACTCTAGAAATGGAGACTGGTTTCAGTGGCATCCTGGGCCTCGCCAAGCAGTTGAAAAACAACATTCAGCCGCCGCAGCCGAGTTTCCTGTCTGTGCTTAGGCAGCAACTTGAGAGACCTGTGTTCACAGTTGATTTGCGAAAGAATGCAACAAGCCGCTTTGACTTTGGTCATATTAACGAGAGCTTGGCGTCAGGCAAGCTTACCTGGCTGCGAAGCGACCCCAAGAGCCCTCACTGGGCTATCCAATTGGAACTGACGGCGTGGACCGGCAATCACAGCGTGTGGATTCACCACAAGTTCGAGGCTATCGTTGATATGGGCACCTCTCTCATGTTCCTGCCCGACTCCCTGGCCAGTAAATACTGGCACCAGGTTCCCGAGGTGCAAATCTCATTCGCGACTCACGGCTCGTATCGCTTCCCCTGCAACATCACGGACGTGCTACCAGACCTCCTGTTCAAGCTTCCCGGCACGGAGCACGTTGTCAAGATCCCCGGCCGGTACCTGAATTACGGGCCGACGAAGGAATACCCTTCCCTCTGCTGGGGCGGCATGCAGGGCTCTGGTCAGCTCGACGGCACGGCAATCCTCGGCGACGTGATGCTGAAGGCGCCGTTTGTGGCTTTCGACCTGGCCAAGGGACTTGTCGGGTTTGCCGATAAGCATTTGCACGGTGCAGAGTAGATGACGCTTCCATTTGGGCGGTCGCGTGTGCCCGCAATGGAGAAGAAAGTTAAACACGTGGCTCAGCAAGCACGGTAACGTCTAGCGGAATCGAGAGTGTCTGTTACTGAAACCGTTCGGGTCTGCATTGGCCTTCAAACCGGGGTATCGGAGCATAAAATGTACTGATCATCATGCAGATATCCAAGGAGGAAGTAGAAGCGGCTAGCAGGGCGAAACAAGCAAATGAACCCGCAGACATCCTCATCCTGGCTCAGAAACCGTTGTCATCATCTTGAGAAACGATAAATACAGTTCGAGCCCCGCCAAATGCAAGACGCGCTGCCTGGTCAAAGCGGTGCGGCCCCGGAGTAGCGGCTTATTACAGCCGAGCCGCATTAGCACGCTACTAACGGACCCGCGACTTCATCCCAACTCAACAACGTCCCACGTACCGTCCCGTCTCGCACATGTCACATCCCCCCAATCGACTCGCCAAACAATGCAAGACGTCGTTCTCTCCAGTGGCAATATTATTAAAGATGTATGACAAGGGTCTGGCCAACACCGGGCCAAGTTCACCGAAAATGGCAGAGCGCAATAAATTAAACAAGAGTCGCCAAGTGCGCAGTCGGTGTTGTCATTTTTGTCAGAAACAGGAAGAGCCCGTGATGCCTGTTGAACGCCAGGAACGCCGTCGGATAGCGAGTGATGCCAGAAAAAAAAAAGGGAATCAGTGGCAGTATGGCGCGTATTCCTGGCTTCCCTACCCATGCATGAAAAAGAAAATGGACGTGTTGTACATGCCAGGGGGGGGGCCTTGGCTGCCTTGGTGTCTGCATCCTCAAGGTAGGTATAGGAAGAGCGTCACGCTCGCAAGCCAAAGTCATTCATTGATCGCCATGGCCGTCTAGTGTCCAGACAAAAGCAAATCCAAGTCAGCGCGGGGTTTCGTCCAAATCAGCTCGGGTAACGACGTAGTATTCACCTTCGCTGGGCCCGGGGGTCGGGGGCATGTTCCCAGAGCTGGGGGCTTGCTGAGAAGCGCGGGCGGTACCGGGCCGCGACCGCGACTTGCCGTCATCCCTTGGGGGCGGTGGAGCGTTGGCTCGGTCCTGGGAAGAGGCATGGCCGGCGACTGTCTGAATACCAGGTCGGTGCTGCTGACTGCGGCGGAGACGATCCTCCATCTCACGGATACGCGCTTCGATGTCGGCGAGCTCTTGGTTGGTCTTGCCAACGTTTTGTCTCCTGAGGTTAGAGGTCGGCAAGTCAGCGGCGACACAGGAGAGGCGGGGACGAAGGAACGTGTACGAGTATGAGGGGCCAACGTACCTGTCGTCGACTTGCTGGTCGAGGTCCGCCACGGAGTTGTCGATACGGAAGATGTCCATGAGCTCCGCAGAAAAGGAGCGTGCAATGGTCCTGGAGAGGTTGCCGAGTCAGCACATGCCTCGCATTCTCTCCCGAGGCAATTCGACTCAGCATGAGGACGTACGACTGAGGCCGGCGGCCATTGGGCTGCCAGTCGCGATCGAGCTCGGCGTCAGTCATGGCGACGGTGGTGCTCGTTGGGAACAGCCAGTTGGGACGAAGTGGGCTGGGCGAGGAAACGGGTTTAACGATGCAGCAGCGAAACGGGGCTGCAAAAAGCTCTGCTTTGTATCAATTGCTCGAAGAAAGGGACCCTGGACGATGGCTGGCGCTGAAGCGAAGTCAAGCGAGGACAAGAAGATGGGTTGGGAGGAGGAAGAGGAGGAAATAGAGCGAGGCAGGCGTGGCGGCGGGCAGGAGAGGGATACATTAGCTTTACAGTATGGGTACAGTGAGGCGCTGGCCGTTGCGTTCCTGGTAAAGTCAGGTACCTGCAGCTTGGGCAGCTACCGCACCCAAGGCACGAGTACTCATACCCGGCGAGAGACAAGGGAGAGAGGGAGACTGATAGCTGCTGGGTCCCCCTGACGACCCATCCCCATCTTCCTTTGGCGGATCCCCCTTTTGGGGCGTGACTGCAGCCCCTTTGGCGCAACAGCCGGCAGCCGACGCACCTTATTGCGACCTGCCACACGGCCAAGGGCACGAGTACAAGTAGGGGTCTGGCGGGAAATTCGGCGGGGGTGTGCGAGGTGGGTAACAGCGGGGCGGCGCCATGCCGGCGAGGAGCCGGCAGCGGTTGGGCCTGCAACGGTGCTGGCTCGCCGCGCGAGTCGAGACAGGTGCCGCGCCCCAAGGCCCGGCCAGCAGCAAGCTGCACGCGCCGGTGCCGTGACTGACAGCGCACGAGCGTGCTTGCAAAGCTGCGATGGGCGGAGTCTCCCGTGCCAGTACTTGTCGTAAAAGTATGCGCTAATACGCGTTGTCGATGTGGGTTGGGATCCGAGATGACGGCGGTCGTGGGGCCCCCTAAGCGGGATGGCTTGCCCGCTGTGATTGCCCTGGGGCGGGCTCCATGCCTTGCCGTCAGGGGACCTGCCCACGCCCCCAGCCCAGTTCATCAAACGCCAGTCCTGCGAGACGTCCGTGTGCGCAAAGGGGGGGCATCTCTGCGTCCCCAAGGAAGGGGGGGGAGGGGGCGAGCATGACGGGCGTCACGCTCGCATGGGGCACGTCATGTCGCAGCCAGCATGCCCGGCGAGGCGGCCATCATTCGAAGACGCCCGTGTCTCGCCCGCTCAGCTGGCTGTCACGCCCACTGTTTCCCTCGAGGCTTGCCGTCAGCCCTCGGCACTCACGCACGAGTACGAGTAGCGTCGGCCAGGGCGGCAGTGGCTTTGATTGGCCTCAATCCCGGCATTGACGTGCATATTCGTAGAGGGTTCATTAGTTGATCGTATGCGCTGCGCTATGGCCAGAGGTGGGAATTGGCAACGGGTAGACCGGTCTGCTGCCTGATCTCGAACCCGTAGAATGCTGTCGCTGGCTTCCAACAAGCCTTCAGTGCCGGCTTTCACTGGCAATAGACAGTGGGCTCTGGGAGACAATGTGGCCGGTGACGCGCTCCATTATGCCGGCACGATGCAACGAGCTTGTGCCCATATTCTGCGCGCTTGGTTTTTGTTTAGCCCTATAATTGCCCTGATTGTGTATGCAACTTCTATGGTGCGCTTCAGGTGTATGCTATTCCGTACATAGAGTGCCTCTAGCCCATGGCGAAGATATATGCCGCCGCATGTGAGCAAAAAAAAAATCCTGGAACGCCGTACCCAAACCTGGACCAGAGCATCGATCCTCGCGACGTCAAGCCCAGTCCTGACCATTTTCGATGTATTCCAAGTACGTCCTGTCCCAGGGTCTGTATCCATCACCCGTCTGCGCCGCGCCGCCTTCACAGGCCGGGCTGGGCTCGATGCAAAATATTTGGTTCAGGCTGTGGCTTTCTGCCACAGCCCATCCGCTGCACATCTCCATCCTGTTCTTTCGATTCCAGGAATGCTCAACGTTCGCATTTCCGGATCACCATTGCCGTGCCTGGGTAGCCAGCCGCTCAGCTCAGCCATCCCTTCTTGTAGGGAAACTCAACGTCGCCGCAGTTGTCGTGCATCTTGACCCATTCCTGGATCCTCTTCACGTTCCACCCGCTCCTGTACGTCCACTGATCCTCGTGCTCCTTCTTCTCCTTCTTAGTCGGATGCCCGTGCTTGATTGTGTCGCTGACGGAGCAGATGCCGTTGCGGAAGCGGTACTGGAAGCACTTATCCAGGCTCTGGCACACCCTCCGGCAGTCCTCGAAGCTGTGATGAGCCACCATTTCAAGCGCCGAGAGGTCCTCCTCCTTTTTGGCGCGCTGCAGCTCCCAGTCGGCGTAGTCGTAGGCCGAGCTGTTCAAGTAGAAGACCTTGTCGCTCAGGTTGTCCCAGTCGTCTCGCGTCGCTTGCAGCTGGTCCTCGACGAAGCGGTGATAGAGGTCCTTGATGCGCATCGGATACGAGAAGTTTCGCTCCTGCTCGAAGGTGTATATATCGGACACCTCTTGAGCACTGGCGTGATGCATCGTGACGATGGGTTGGCACCATTCGTCTGCCGCGTATGGCAAGGTGTGCGGCTTCTCACCATTAATGGTCGGCCACTGCAGGCGACTCAGTCAGCGGCTTGTCGTTCCGCGTCGTGCCACAACTCGGGATGGCGACGCATTAGGGGGTTGATGGCTTCACTTACCGCATTCTTGACAGCAACATCCGTCTCATTCTTGAGCGCCACCGAGAACATGTAGTCGCCGCAGCACTCATGAGTGACCCGCTCATCCCACCTGTTTGCGACGCCGGTCCTGTCCTTGAACATCTTGCTCATGGTGGCCTGGGACACGAAGTACCCGCTTCCGCCATGTCCAAAAGGGAAGTTGCCGACATAGGCAACGCTGCCGATGTAGTGCGTGTCTGTGGGATCCAATTGCTCCAGCCACTTCATCATGGTCGGCCACACGACGTAGGTATCGGCATCGACGAAAAGATACCAGTCATGATTGGGTTGCAGGGCATATGCCTTCTCCGCCATGTGAATGTTTTTGTACTTGTCCAGGCTCCACGCTTCCTCGCCCACCTTATGATTCTTGTTGCACGATTCGAGGTCGACAGGGCACTTCTGCTGACGATGGTACAGGTCGAAGTCGCTGTTCTTGAGCTGCACCTCTGGCAAAACGGTGTCGAGGCTGTCGTGTATCGGGTATCCGGCGATGTTCTCGGCCATGTCGCTGAAGAACATGAAGTTGGGCACACACTTCAGGTTTGTCATTATCTGGTTTGGTATCTTGCCGTAAGCCTCGGAGGCGCCCGTCTTCATGACGAGCAAGACGTTAGACGTGTCGGGGAAGTTGGCGCACTGCGAGCTGGGCTGGACGCTATCGGTTGCTTCGGAATCGTCGGTGCCATTTGGGTGCGACGGCGTTTCGTGTATGGGATGAGGCAGATCAGCGCCGCCAAAAGCCGGTAGCTTGTGCCGCAGGTTGGACAGGTCGCAATAGCTGCCATCCTCGCAAGCCCCTCCCAAGCGACCCGAGGTGAGGATCAGGCCGGCAATGAAGATGCTGAAGATGGACAAGACAAGGATGGAGCGCCTCGATAGCACCCGTGGGGCGAGCATGCTGAATGCGCCGGACGACCGTCGAGGTTCCTTGTCCAATTCCTTGTCCAAAATTCCAGGCATGCTATAGCAGTCGGCTATCAGGACAGAACGAGGCAGCAGAAGAGAATTGCTTGATGAAAAGAAGAGAGGCGGAGCGCGCCAAGGGTGACGTAGGATAGTCGGAGCTGATCAGTGGAGCGCAGATGATGACGGACCTGCACTCCGTTTAATCGACGCGCGCGAGGTGGGCCATCCGGAGAAGTCAAGAGCAGGCGTCGTCAACGAAGAAACGTTGCGAGACGAGAGTTTGGCGAGGTAAGGCGTGGTAGGGAGGTGCCGCTGGCTTTGTGTCTCGTAGCACCGGCCAGAACTGCGACTTATTAAGTCCAACGTGAGGCGCCAGGAGCTGCATGAGAGACCCGCCTTTCAATGCAGCGTGGCTTTGACTAGCTCCAGCAAATGCCGCGGCGTGCGGAAAAGGGGGGGAGCTCGTGTCGCATACCAAGGACCATCCGGGATCACCTATTATCCCAGGTGACGCCGTCCCGTCTGCTTGAATAGGCTTCCAGATGTCACGCATTTGCCTCTGCGCTTGTACAAGCCACCGGGATTTGCCTCCCCTACAAACCCCGCCGCAAACGGCTGGGACCTCGCCCGCCGTACGTTGCATCTCTCTTCCCGCAAGCCGTACGTTCTACGAGTACTGTAAGTGCCGAGGCCAATTGGCGCAGCATGTCTGTCCCGGCCATGATCGGCAGACGCACTACGCGGTTTGGACGCGGAGCCAACGGTGAATACGAACGCCTCCCATTCTATCCGAATTCTCCGGCGGCGCAGCGTTCTCCGGCGGCGCAGCGTTTGACTACGCCGTTCGACCAATTTACCTTATTTTGTCCAACGGCTCACGTCACGTGGATTGACCGCTGCGCCGCCTCACGCTCAAAATCCTTTGGCGTGATGAGCACCTCTTCATGACGAAAACCATGTTGCACTTGACTGAAACGGTCAGCATCGCGCCAGATGATGTACGGCCAACGATTACGAGTAAGGTTTGGGGGATCGCCGACGCTTCGACTACCTTACCTGCTCGTACGAGTACGAGTAAGGTAAGGTATAAAATCTCTAAGTATTCGTCGAAGCACGAGTCTATACGTGCCTCGTGCGTCATGCCTCATGCTTATTTCCTTCAAGCTTGTCCAGGTGTCACAAAAGCTGCCTATCCCTGCATCTCCTGGCCTTAAGAGGGCCCTTGTTGCCAATCCTGCAAGCCCAGAGAGGAGCCACTGTGCGAGTGCAGCATCGCAAACGCGGGCTCCTCCGCGGGCAACATTCCGTTCTGGCTTCTTCACGCGGCAGCATTCCGATCGCCATCTTGGGTAACCAGCTCAGAAGTGCCAGTGCCCAAAGTATCGTACAGGATAATTGCTCTGTGAATCGCCCCTATCTAGGGCTGGGTCCAGACGGAATTGGGCGTCCTCTGTACATAGTCGTCCGTACGAGAGTCGGTCATTGACCGGAGACCTCCATGAGTAAGCCGCTGAAGACGAAGTCCTAGGCACTTGCAGATCTTTGACCTGTCTCGTTTTCGGGCTGCTTTATACAAGTAGCTGCCTTTTGCAGCAAGTTTGGTTGACCCCGTTGATCAGGAAGCCACTGAAGCATCCGAGGCGCGCCCCGGACGCAATTCACATGGGCACGCACGTACGAGTCGACGCCTGCCTCACCTTCACAGCTCGTCGTGCGCGGCCGTCGCGTCTTGGTCTGACGCGAAAACGCCATCCCAGGCTTCGGCCTTGCCTTGTGAGATGCTGGCGATGAAGTCTTGGACCTCCTCCTCCGTCAACGAGATGCTGTTGCTTCTCCTGTTCCGGTAGGGAAACACCTGCCCAGTGTGAGGGTTCTCGACGGCGAGCCCGGTTCTCGACGCAATGCCCAGCGTGAGTGGCATCTCTGGGTACTCGCCCGAGTCGACGGTCACGAACTGGAGGTATTCACGATACATCTTAGCCAGCGGCTTCATGGCCGTGCTGTACGATTCGCGCTCGGCTTCGACGTCGCTGCAGTAGTACACCATGCTTTTACCCGTCTAAAATTGACACATCAAGCGACATGTCAGCGCTGCTTTTCCGACATGCTCACGGACGTGGAGGCCTGCCAGCCCTACCTTTGTGTACTTGAGCTCTGTCCGGCGGCTCAGCTCCGGGATCAACGGCTCCGTACATGTGGCGACAAAGGCTTCGAGGGCGCCGACAGAGTCGAGCTTCGTCTGAAAGTGCTCCTCCGCATCGAGGTTGTTGTGGCATTGGAGGGTGCTGGGTCCCGTCTGGATGCCCTGCGCAACGGCAAAGGTGAAGCGGTCGTGGTGGGCGGCCGCGAGGGAGGAAAAGCGCGAAAGCAGCGAGTCGTCGTCGTCGCTGCGGAGGTGAGCGACAAAAACGACGGAATCGGCCGTGGAGAAACCATCAATGGTTGCTTTGCTGAGATAAGTGACACTCGGTCTCTCAGTGCGTTTAAGAAACGAAGTGATACTGGGGCAGTGTGAGAGAGCGGGTCAGCCCAGAAGGAAGCGACCGATCACCTACGATGAAGCTTTTCGGGGGCCGCGATATCGAATCATAGCTCTATCGCGCTGATACAGGCGGATTGTCGGAAAGGACACGACGTCCAGCTCGGCACATAGATCGTGCGACGCAGAGCAGTCAATGGAACGGAGCGTCGCATTCGCTCGGATCGTCTCCCATATCGGAAATAGAGCTTGGCTCGGTTTTCTGGCCAACATGTGAGGCTTAAGATCTAGTGGTGCAACGAGGGGACCGACTCACGTTTCGGGCTGCTCACGGCGCGAAAGAGTTGTCAGTGCGACTAGCAAGCGCTCATGACGTCTCATCATCGACTCACCGCGACGACTGTGATCGAGTGTCAGTGGCAACAGCAAACTCCAAACCGTTTCTCTTTGCAACTACAACTCACAAGCTACAAGCGTACGATCATTGCGTGAGAGCTGCTGCCTCAATTCGGCTGGGTCGCTATGCTGCCAAGCGGAAGCATGAACCGCAAGCAGGCCAATCACCACGATATCGAGAACCTTCATGGCTGTGCTTCTTGATTTTATAGATATGCGCTGAACTCTTGGGCAGCCGTGAATGGCGGCGCGCGTCCACATTTTATTCGTCTCATGTCCGGGACCTCGACCATCGTCACCGTAGCTCCAGGACGCAGGGGCTGTTTCGCCACAACGCCAGGGCTGAGCGGCGCAACAGACGATGTTTCATACCGCGCCCGGACGGAGGAACTCTGCTAGAGGGGTTTAAAACTACAAGAAATCGCTTTGAACCAGGACGCTCAATCTGATTGTGGGAGACTACAGTCTGTATCAACAAAAATACCATGTTTGGCCTTCATCACCTTGTCGCTATAGCGGCGGCGCTAAGTATGGCTGGTGCGGTGGAAACTCCTGAACAAGTCCGACTCTCTGGTGATCGGCCTGCGTCCAGCCATGCTTGCACGCATCCTCCTTACACGGTTCATCTTGTGAGCAGGTCGCCGCTGGTGATGTATTTGGAAGGCTTCCTGACGGCCTACGAGCGAGCTCACCTGCAACATTTAGCGTATGCATCCTCGCGAGGCCCCAATTAGAAAGTGCATGAGCTCACCGTCACATACTTATAGACGAGGACAATTCACACAGTCTGCCGTCCAAGGTGTGGCCGGCGACGCGGCCATCCGCTCAGTCCGCACCTCGCAATCCACATCCGTCGAGCGCGATGGCGTGGTGCGCTGCATCGAAAACCGCGCCTTGGGCATACAGGGCTTCGACACACCCGCCTCGCACCTCGAGCCCATTCAGCTCGTCAAGTACGGCCCGACACAGCACTACCACTTCCACACGGACTGGTTTACCGACGCGGCGTCCCACGCCACGGCTGCGCAGGGCGGCAACCGTGTGAGCTCCATCTTTGCATACGTCAAGGCCGTCAACGTCACCGGCGGCGGCACCAACTTTCCGCAGCTGGAGGCGCCTCGCGATGAACGCTGGTGCCGATTCATTGACTGCGACGAGGAACGCGAGCGGGGATTGACATTTCGCCCCGTCGAGGGCAACGCTGTGTACTGGGAGAACCTGTTGGCCGATGGCAGCAGCCGCGGCGATGAGCGGACTCTGCACGCAGGGCTGCCGGTCGTGAGTGGGGAGAAGATTGGCATGAACATATGGACGAGGGAATCACCGCTCTCGCTGGACGTACGGGGGGGGGGGGGATTAGAAGCCTCTGTGAAAAAGGCGAAGCGGGAGAAGCAACTCTGAGTTAATATCATG
>JALHBW010000123.1:45952-82109 GCA_024339985.1 Tolypocladium endophyticum
CAATGTGTGACTCGCGATGTAAAAGGTCATGCCCACGAGGGCCGTTGGTGACGCGAAGGTATAGTCAAAGCCCAATTCTCCAGAGGACACGCTCTTGGAGGTCTTCTGTCGCCGTTCTCGACGTGCAGATAAGCCGTTGACCAGTGAAGAAATGAACGCGTAAACACTCTTGTCGTAGCGTTCGCCTCCAAGATGCTCCAAAGCACCGGCATGCCTGCACTGGCCGCTTGGCTTCCAAAATACATTAGAGTGGAGTGAGCTGCGAGTTCACTTACACGCAACAGCACGCCTCGCTCCCTGGCCTTGCCAAGCCATGTCGGGGCCGGATTCACTGCCGCCTCTCAGCGCCGTGTAAACGATAGAAGTCTACGGTTGCTTATACGGCTCAATTCTTCCCATCGCCTTATGAACCTTCCTGAAACCCGGACTTTGTGGCTTGTGGGCGGGCTAAATGCAGGCAGTGAGGACCTTCAGGGGTTGCCTTGACGTATCGAGAGGAAGGCCCCGGGGCTTACGAGGAGAAAACATGTTTAATGTGCCTTTGGGCGCAGTCTCGTCACCTTGCTACTCCCTATAGCAGCAAACAAGTATTTGCTAGTACGAGGGACTATCACCACCGGCCATTGACATTATCAGCCGTCACTTTCAGCAATCCTGAATCACTGATTTGGCTCAGCAAAGTGGTTTTTGCAACTCGGAGACAGCCACGTCACAGTAAGTCTGCTGACGTATATAAGTACTACGTCTTCGTAGCATAAAGCTCGCCTCTGAGCAAACTTTGCTGTTCCGTGGAAGCCTGTGCCCAGATTCATATACACCAAACCACAATCGCTGTAACATCGGCCAGAGTACGAGATACAACCATGACCGGCAACGCGCGAGATAATGACCGCGGATGCAGCTGGATGTGCTTCGGCGTCGGCTTCGCCGTTGGATACGGCACATTCCTCATCATGCTGGGGCTCATCATGGGCCGCCAGATTATAAACCTGCCGTGGCTGTGGGAGTGGGAAGCCGAGAGGGCGCAGCGTGAGGCAAGAGCACGCGAGGTTGCGGCTGCGGGACGGTCGACGCCGCCTCCGCCGCGCCCGGAGTCACCACTGCTGTGCTCGGGGGCTTTGCTGGTTACGCAGGAAGAGGCTGTGGAAGAACGTGGAGATGCATCCAGAAGGGATTGAGTTGCTAGATGTTGATGCTTTGAAACGAATTGCGATATTACACCGCAGGGGGGCTCTGTAGCGATGTGGTTTGCACCATTCAGTCGTTTGTCGGCGAGTGAGTGACCAAGGTAGCTTTTCACCAAGTCACTCATGCGTCCGGGTAGCACGTCGTTCTTTCAGTGAATGCCAGCTGCCTCAGTATAACATCACTTCAATTTCTGCCTCTCACTCGCAACCGCTTTTCTTGGGAGGCTCAATTGGTTAGAGAAGCCGCACGGCTGGCCAACACTACTATCCCACCCATCAAAATCTCACACGCTTTCACCGCATTCAAGAAACAAGCCAGAAGAAGAGCTTCTCAGCCTTTGACCATGACGAATCCTTACCGCAGATTATTGGAGGAGGTAAAAGTCTCGCACATCATCCTAGGGCTGCTCTTTGGCGGCGTGCTGGGGTTAGTGGTGTTCTTTCTGTCGTTCATGGTTCGGAACGTTGTCATATCGTGCATTGATTCGTACGAGGAACGCGCAGGGGAAGAGGAGGAGGAAGAGGAGGAGGAAGAGGAGCGACAGCAACAGCGGGAGGAGTTCGAGCTGCAAAATATGGGAGGAGCAAGGCAGCGATGAATCAGCTGAAGAGGATGCCTCTGTCTGAAGACTGCTATAGCTGATATAGCATGTATCGTCCAATTTGCAAGGGGGAAGGCTGCAGAGCTGCCACTTGGTTAGAATACCGTCGATGCCGCTTTTTCCTTTTTGACTAACAAACAAGTCGCACCTGCGTTTGCCAATTTCTGGCGACGCGAGCAAATCAGTGAGCTGTTGTTGGCCGAGATGGCGGAGGGGAGGTTATTGAATGCATCACGTGATATCGCGTTGGACGAGAACGCGCGATCAGAGGAGCTGGACTGACGAGACCGGTTGCGTGGAATAAGTGTCAACCATCCCCGAGCAGCCGAAGCATGGACATTGCCCGCGGCTCCAGACGAGCCCGCCATGTCGCTGCCAATGCTGCCGCCGCCGAAGCCGCTGCTGCCAACGCTGCCAGCACTGAGGCTGCCGCGAGCCAAGGACGAGTAGCTGCAGGGTCAGCGCGTACGCCAGAGACGCAGCACCGCCAGCAGCATCAGCAACAGCAGCAGCATCTCCAGCACGCCCCTGGACGGCGTGCCGCCACTGCCCAGCAGCATGTGACGCCCACAAATAACCTGGCACAGACGCATAGAACTCGCGATCGACTGCATCACCAGCCGGGTGCCCAAGACCCGTCGTCAGTCATAGCTGCCGGGCCACCCCTGCATCCGTTCCGCTTGCATCGATGTGAGTTGCTCATCTTCCCTGTTTCCCGTCTAATTCGTCTCTGGAGTCGCAGCATTGGCTTGGGCTGGTGGAGGAGCGAGTCGGAGCACGTTCGTAAAGCAACGTCGCCTCTCGCTTCTTCACTGAACAATGCCCTTGTCTTCATGTCATCCGCTTTGCCTCATCTTGTTTCTCCCAGGCAGTGAATATCGCTCTCTCTACACCCTCTTCGCCACCAATTTCACCATTCTCTCATCCTCCCAAACACAGTCGTCCCATTCCATTTCATAAAGCCTACCAAACTATCGCTCGATCTCGCTAGGCTATCTTGAGCCTTCACGGATGCGCTCGCATGCTCCTTTGGGAGAAAGGCGAGATGTTTTGCACCCGAAACTGGCCACATAGTCCCCCGGCAAGCCCGTCTCTTCGAGACGACTTTGCATTTCCCATCTATCAGGACTCCGTCCATGAGGATGATGAGCCCGAACCCCTCAGCCCTCGTCTCCCACTGCAAGAGTTGCCTGTCACCCCCTTCGGTGACCTCGTCGACAGCCGAGAGCCTTCGTGCCGGCCGGTGCCTTCAGCAGACAAGGAGAACCTGCCTTCACTGCTGGCTCTCCCCGAAGCCAGTGTCCCTGTCCTCACCCAACGAAGTCTGGTCCTCCCCGCCGTCCTGCACCAAACGACTCTTCAACGACTCGAGTGGTCTCTGTATCAGGTTGTCGTCGAGCCAATGGATGCTGACCATGATATCAACCCCTTTCTAGCCACGCAAATGAGCGCAAATACCCGCCTCAGCATGCCACTCGACTCAGACGAATCAGGGTCCGAGCCGGACCTCAGCGTCCTAGGCATGGCTCGTGTCGGGGTCGGCTTGGAGCATCAAGTGAACGCCATGGCCTACGACGATGATGATGACGACGAGGTGTTATCCCAGGAGCAGTACGACGTTGAAGACACCAGCATCGATGACCAGGTCGAGGAGCAGGAGGCGATGCCCCTGTTTGACCCTGCCACGGTTGGACTAAAGGAAATCTCCAACTTGGGCAAGTTTACCGTGAGCAGCCACAAGCCTGGCAGCGGCGTTGAGGAACTTCGTAGCGACGATCTCAAGCAGTACTGGCAGTATGCCTTCTCGAGCGAACCACATCAGAGTATGGCCCAAGTGAGATGTGCTAACCTTCATCAGGTCTGATGGTCCCCAGCCGCACAGGCTCACAGTTTACTTTGTCAAGCGGGTCGGCATCCGCGACATTCGCTTTTTTGTCGACTACAACGAGGACGAGTCTTACACGCCCACCAAGATCGTCTTCAAGTCGGGCACCAGCGAAAACAATCTCATTGAGTTTGCGACGGTGAACCTCGACAGCCCTGTCGGCTGGCAGCAGGTCCCCATCGCCGGCGCCGGCGGCGAACCCGACGGCAACACTCTCGTCTCCTACGTGCTGCAAATGCAAATTCTGGAGAACCACCAGAACGGCAAGGACACGCACCTGCGCGGCATAAAGATCTACGCCTTTGACGCCGACGCAGCGCATAGTGCCGGCCCGGAGGGTGGCATCGTCGATGATGACACCATGGACTTGGCCGGGACAAGTGGCGAGCTCAGCACCAGCCATGGTGAACTTGGCGATAGGATGGGCGACATCGCTCGAACGTTGGCCGCCGCGAGGCTCGAATCTGGGGAGACGGGACTCACCATCCCCGATTTCATGCGAGAACCCGAAATTCGATAATCGAACGTGGGACATGGATGGAGTCGCGGTGTTCAAGTTTGTATGATGATGTCACGAATTATTCCGCATGTCCATATGGACCGTATATGGGGCGCAATGCATAACGAAAATGGACCTCGGAAGCCAGCCTTGGGGCATAGCGATGAGAGAGGTTTGTAGGGTATAATGTATAAGACTTTTGACGGTATACCTCAACATCAGGTTCACGGCATCAAGTAACGAAGTATTTGGAAGGACTCGCATAACCGCCACCAGATTCCCTCTCGGGCAAACGTCACACAAGCGGGAGTTCACGAGGGTCAACTGCCCAGGTCGGCACAGATTGTCGGCGTGTTTGCAGTGGCTATGCCATCGCGCCCCATTGATTTGGATTGCCAAGCCAGACACAACAGTCCGGCGTAGACTAGCAGACTCATCTGAGTAATAGCCGAGCAAGTAAGAACGGGGAGCCAATGTCTTGCCGGGAAATTCTGGTGCCTGACAGTGCGCCTTGTCAGCTTCGAGGGAGGTGGTGTTGCTTCTGTATGATCGGTTTCTTCCATTTAAGGGCAATGGCCGAGGATCATCTTCGGTCGGGAGAAATTGAGTGTGGGACTCGGGGGCAAAGACAGGCCGTCGGGGTCGGCCAAGTAAGCTAACATGAGCTACGGCCATATTGTCTGCCCCGTCAGGCACTGAGCGAGGCACTACTGCTAGCTTCGAAAGACAAGAATATGGAGCACGACGGCGGGAAGGGCGGTTGGGCAGGTGGGCGATGCATCGCCTCCGGGAGCATCGGCGCAGCCTCCGGCCAAAGCCAAGCCCGGAAGGCTTCTAGAAGCTAACAACACGCATGTACCTTTCAGGCTGTCGTCGGGCGGTTCCACTGTCTGCAGGGTCCGGGGACGCGCTGTCATCATGACACAATGCGTTGCCAAGGCTGACAGCTAATAGGTCGAGAGAACGAAACCCTTCCCGCCCCCAAAGGGGCGGCGGAAACGGCCAGCCATGATGCCAAAGTGTTCCTTGCAGAAGATGGGTGTATTGAGCGTGTGGAGGCGGTGCACTGTTCTGCTCATTCTGGCAGTCTGGCAGTCTGGCAGCGTGGAAGAGAAGCATATACACAGGGCGGGTCTCGTGGCCGTGATGCCGGGGTGTTTTGTTTCTGCCTGCGGAGGCATTCGATCGGCAATCGACTCCCCTGGTCCGTGCATTTGGCTCTGCAACAGCATCGCAAAGGGGAAATGGCCGCGAAGGGTTCGAGACGCAAAGTGGCAACTCGTGGCGCGACTCCCCTGGATCAGGGAGGCATCGGCGAGTTGGTGGAGAGCAGCTCGCGAAGGTGCTACTGAAACGAGAGCCGTCTCGGGAGGCAGCTAGACTGAGAAGTCGACGCTGGTGGCGGGACATGCTTGGGAAACAAACGAAAGGGGGGGCCGGGGCTCGCCCATCGCATCCGTCGTATGACGACGGCGGGCGGAAGATGCGGCTCGCAAAGACGAAAGGGTGCAGCGCGGCGGGGAGCCAAAGTCGCTCCACCATGACCGACTGGGCAAGCGTGTGTATCTCGTACTCGTCGTACTCCATAGGTAGGTAGCTCCCGCCCGCTGCATGTTGTACATAAGCTACCTTAATCCCGGAGCATGCCCACAGAAAGCGGCAATGCCACCTACGAGTGCGTTCGGGATGCGAGCTGCAGTCAAGTGGGCACCCAGAGGCAGACAGATGGGACAGATGGTTGCCCGAGCTACCCATTCATGTGCAGTGACGCTCGACCTCGTGCACCTGGTTGGTGGTGGCGGTGGCCAGCTCGACCCTGCCTCAGCCACCAAAGCCCCCGCACGGCCCAAGCGTTGCCGAGCCGTAGCGCACTTGGGCCCTTGGCGACTTCGCCCGGGGGAAGCTAGAGGGGAAGCTCAGAGTCTCCCACGTCAGACACTCCAAAGCATCCGCCATGACCACCAGCTCACCACGCCACAGCCCATCGTGCTCATACATGCTATTTAAGTAAGACCGCGTCCCCCTCCGTCGTGTCGCCTTGGTCCACACGTCTGTCATCGTCACCCCGTCGGGCCTTGCTTTCCCTCGATCGATGCCTCCCCAGCGCAACTCAACAACAGCACCCGCCTCTTCCACCACGTCGTCCACAGCTCCCATCATGTCCTATGCCAACGGCGAAAGCTCCGCCACCAAGCCCGCTGCTCCCGACCATGAGCGCGATGGCAACGGCCCGGGCACCGCCATCGGCTTCCAGCCTCAGGCCAAGATGGACGTGCAGCCGCCTAGGAAGGAGGACCTACAGCGCAGCTATGCGACTCTTGTAGGCGACGACCTCAACCCCGCCGGTTGGTACGGCAGCATGAGTACGTCTCCGTGATCCCATCCGCTTTGTCTCTTCCCATCCTGCCTCATGCGGCGCAAGTCGCCATGTGACTGCAGCCGCGGTCCCAGTGGCCCGGCCCGCGCTTACATGTTTTTCTCATCTAGTCAACTCCCTCGGTTCCTGCGTCGGAACCCTCGGCGCCGCCCCCTGCTGCATCTGCTGCCCCAACCCCTTCAAGAACGTCCACCAGGGAAATGTTGGTCTCGTCACCAAGTTTGGCCGCTTCTACAAGGCCGTCGACCCGGGCTTGGTCAGGGTCAACCCCCTCAGCGAGAGGCTCATCCAGATCGACGTCAAGATCCAGATCACCGAGGTGCCCGAGCAGATATGCATGACCAAGGACAACGTCACCCTCCGCCTCACCTCCGTCATCTACTACCACATCGTGGCGCCCCACAAAGCTGCCTTTGGAATCACCAACGTGCGCCAGGCTCTCGTGGAGCGCACTCAGACCACACTGCGCCACGTGGTTGGCGCTCGCGTCCTCCAGGACGTTATTGAGCGTCGCGAGGAGATTGCTCAGTCCATCGGCGAGATCATCGAGGATGTTGCTGCCGGCTGGGGTGTTCAAGTCGAGAGCATGCTCATCAAGGACATCATCTTCAGCCAGGAGTTGCAAGAGTCTCTGTCCATGGCCGCTCAGAGCAAGCGGATTGGTGAAAGCAAGATTATCGCCGCCAAGGCCGAGGTGAGTCCCACGCGCCGTCTTTTACAGCTACATATGGCTAGGAAGGGGCTCCAGCTGACGTCTCATCCTACAGGTCGAATCTGCCAAGTTGATGCGACAGGCCGCTGACATTCTCAGCTCCGCACCTGCCATGCAGATCCGCTACCTCGAGGCCATGCAAGCCATGGCCAAGTCCGCCAACAGCAAGGTCATCTTCTTGCCTGGCTCGAATCAGAACATCAACGCTGCTCTCAATGCCATGGGGCCTCACGGTCAGGCTGGTGAGGGTAGCGGCAACGAGACTGGGATACAGCGTGACTTTGGAGGTCAGGACCCTGGTTTCCAGCAAGCCATGAACTCTCGCCTTGTCGAGAATATTTGATGGCGCGCCAGACGTGTGTGGAAATGCGGCTGTGAAGTGCTGACTTTGGCATCTTTGGCGACTTAGCGTGGTCTACTTGATTTCGAGGGCGCGTATTCGCAACCGCCCATTTCGTCTTCAACGATTGCTACAGCTAAATTCTTCTGAGACCTCCCAAGCCCACATCACATGCGCGACAGCGTCTTCCCCCAAGTCAAGCGTCTCTTTGGCGTCAGACCCTTGATTTGCCCGCGTCCGGCTAATGATTGAATTATTTGTCTTTTGAGTCCGTTTTCTCTTTCTTTCTTTCGGGTGTGGCAATGGACTGGTTGGACCAGGGGCTACTACTCTCCAGTATCATGACATGAGACTTGCAGTGGCGGAGAAGTGATACCCTAACATGATATTGGAAGGCGGGGAGGGATACGAGGGTTCTCGTGTTGGTTTTGAGGTCTTTTTCTGCCTTCGTCCTTGATTCTGCAATGGATACCCCGAATCGCTCGCTGGAATGCCGGGGGCAAATTGTACAATGTTACTTAGACACCGCGACATGCTTTGGTTCTCAGTATCAATTGATGCTTTTTTCGTAAAAGGAACCCTGCGATATCGAGCATACAGTCTCGGGACAAGCGAGCTGAGCACAGCCAGTAGGTGCTTATTGGTGTAATTGATTTCTATCCAAATCAACGAAGACTATCAGCAGCCTCCCAACATCCAGCAGCCACAGTATCGATGGACGAGGAACCGAGAACAAGAACGAGGAAAAAGTGCAAACTAAAAAAGAAAAAAAAAAGAAGCCTTACACGCCAGATGCCGTACATGTTTCCCCCCGTAAACGCCGGCCATTAATCGGCTCTCAACATCGAAAGAAGCCAGAAGAGATCCCGCCTCAGAAGCTCAGGTATCGTCATATATCTACACATCGCAGACGGTATGCAGGTCCTGTCTGATCCCGTCTTCCACCCGACCCGCTCGGAGTCGGCGGAACCAAAACCCAGCGGGTTCCAATCAGGCCTCCGAGTGGCGCTTCTTCTTCTTTTGCTTCTTCTCCTTCTTCTCCTCGACGGCCTCGTCGTCACCGTCGTGCTTGCGCTTCTTCTTCGATTCCGACACGGGCTCGGCCTTGGATGGCGTCGCCGTCTTTACAGGGGTACCGTTCTCGGCAGCCTTGCGCATCTTCTTGAGATCCTTCTTGCTGAAGACCTTGGGACTGCCGTCGGAGGCAAGCTCGACATCGCCCCGCTCGTACTTTCGCTTGAACTTCTTGACCGACAGGCCGGCGAGATCTGCCAAGCGTTCGTACTCGGCGCTCGACAGCTTGGGAACCTTGGACTTGGCAGGCGTCGCTGTCTCCTCGTCATCAGAGCCCTCATCCTCGGCGTCCTTCATCTCATCATCGGATTGCTCATCCACAACCTCAATCAAAGCCTTCTTCTTGTCCTTGGACTTCTTGTCCTTGCTCTTCTTGGGAGTGACGCCATTGACCTCCTCGTTGACGCCGTCGGCATCGACGTTGTACCGCCGAGTCTCCTTCAGGGTGAATTGGCCAGGTGCCATGATTTCGCCAGAGGGGGCAACGTTCGTGCCCTTGGGGAGAAGAGGCTTGCCCTCAAGTTTCCGGAGGTGGTTCTCGAGCTTGATGCGGCTGGTGAGTCCCAGCATCGACCTCTCCTCGTCATCTGCATCGTCATCGAACGTCTCAAGCGCGTCGACACGAAGGCCCAAGGCAGTCTTCGCGGCCAACATACGCGCGATCTTGCCCTTGTTTCGCCCGGTGGCCTGACCGATGAGGGACGAGTGATAGATGATACCATACTTGGGGGTATCGTGCTTCGTCTTAAGGGCACGGAACAGGGCCTTCTCGGCACCCAGGATCTGGATGGTAGAACCAGGAGCCTTGGCAAGGCTCATGAGAGAACCAGCGTGGGAGATGAGCCTCGCGCCGACGAGGTAGCCCACCAGAGAGGTCAGGTTCGGGGCAATGGCGCGCATTCGGCTCTCCAGATACGAGGAGAGCTGTGCCCGGTACTCGGTGTAGAGGATGACCTGCTCGGCCAAAGACTTGATGTTCTCCAAATCCGTCTCGGTGATCTCAGTACCCATGCTGATCTCAGCGGCCTTCTTAACGGCTTCCTCAGTGGCTTCAGGGAGGACGTCGGAAAGATCCGTCTCAGCAATGTTGGTTCGGAAGCCAGCGGCCAGAATGACGCGGGCGTAGGCCAGGTTGTCGTTCAAGATCTTGGCCAGCTCCGGGAAGTGCCAGCCGTACCACTCCTTGGTGCGCATGGCGAAAACATTGAGGTCTTTGTCCATGTCGTCAATGAGCTTGATTGCTTGGATGATCATGGAATCGATCTTGTCGACGGAGAACTTGAGCTTGTGTCGAGAAATCGAGTGCGACAGACCGAGGGCCATGCGATCGATATTCTCTTGAGCGAGCCCAGGGATCAGGGACGGCAGGTGTTCTCGAAGTCCTCGGAAGACGTCCATGGTGTTGGATCCACTGACGGGAGAAATGTTAAACTGGGGAAGGTTCGAGATGGCGGTTCCCAGCTTGATGTCGGCAACGGCAAGAGACGCCTTCTTCTCCGACTTGAGGTCCTCGAGGAGAGAGGTCAACAGGGCCGGGACCTTCCCATCCTTCAACGAGGCGGCTTCCTCGAGAGCCATGGCGGCGCTGTCGAACTTGACAAACTTCTTCAGCTTCAGCCTGGCGGTGTTCCGTTAGCCGGTTGTCAACGTCTGCAGATCTGGGTGTCATGCTCACATCTCAACCAGCTTCTCCGGGCGACCGAGTTCGGCGGCGAGGTCATCGTTCTTGAACAACTTCTTGTCCGCGGCCTTGAAGAGACCATAGCTTTCTCATTGTCAGCGACTGGAACGTGGGCGAAATGGAGCGCCGTCGGCGCTGGACCCTGGCAACTCACCCCGCAGGCGTCTCGGCAAGCACGAAGAGAGACATTTTGGGCAGTCGACGCTCTCTGCAGCGGTCTTGCACGGGTCGATTGGGCTTCGGCTTCCTCTCGTGGGCGCAATTACGGACGTGTGCGCAGCACTGGAGAGTTGCAAGGAAATTTTTTAGTTCAGAGCTCTTGCCTGCTCCACCCAAAATTTTTGGCTCGACCTCTGCCACAGAAAGTGGGAATGGACATGGTTTCGGGTGTCGGCGCTACTAAATCTCCGTGACGTGGCTTGACACCCACTCACGTGGAAGCTGGCGGGCCCGCCAACGACGACAGCATCACCCGCCATTCTCGCAGCTCTCGCATCCAAACGCCTCGCCCCTTCCTGCGCAGGTGTCCAAGCTCAGTTTCTCTCTGCAGCCTGCGCCAGTAGCCGACGCACAAGATGGAGGGTCTCTTCTTCAACGTGAACAACGGGTGAGTCGCCGTGGAAGCTGGAGGGCCCAACACGGCGCTGACGCAACACAGCTATGTCGAGGGCATCGTTCGAGGCTACCGCAACGGCCTGCTCACTGGCCCGGCCTACAACAATCTAACGCAGTGCGAGACGATTGACGGTGCGCTACCGGCAGAATCTCCATACGAGGCTGTGTTGTACTAACACGTTCCTTGAAGATCTCAAGCTGCAGCTCGGCCCTGCCTACGGCGACTTCCTCGCCTCCCTTCCCCCGAACCCATCGACCTCGAGCCTCGCCTCGAAGACCACCGACAAGCTCATCTCCGAGTTTCGCTATGTCCGTGCCAACGCCGTCGGCTCACTCGCGACCTTCATGGACTACGTTACCTACGGCTACATGATCGACAATGTCGCTCTCCTCATCACCGGCACGTTACACGAAAGAGACACCCGCGAGCTGCTCGAGAGATGCCACCCCCTGGGTTGGTTCGAGACCATGCCTGTGCTCTGCGTCGCCACGAACATTGAAGAGCTCTACAACAGCGTGCTGATTGAGACGCCGCTGGCGCCATACTTCAAGGGCAGTCTCAGCCATCAAGATCTTGACGAGCTCAACATTGAGATTGTACGCAACACTCTGTACAAGAACTACTTGGAGGACTTCTACAACTTTGTCAACACGCACCCTGACATGGCTGGGTCCCCAACGGCAGACGTCATGTCGGAGATTTTGGAGTTCGAGGCCGACCGGCGAGCCATCAACATCACCCTCAATTCGTTTGGCACTGAGCTGAACAAGGCGGATCGTAAGAAGCTCTACCCCAACTTTGGCAAGCTGTACCCTGAGGGAACATTGATGCTCTCTCGGGCCGAGGACCCCGAGGGCGTGCGCCTTGCCGTCGACGGTGTTCATGACTACAAGACCTTCTTCGATGCCGCCTCATTGGGCGGCTCTTCTGGTCCTGGGAACATGGGCGGTGGCTCGTCTGATGGCAAGACGCTAGAAGACATGTTTTACCAAAAAGAGATGGAGATCTCCAAGAGCGCTTTCACAAGGCAGTTCACATACGCAATTGTCTATGCTTGGGTGAAGCTGAGAGAACAGGTGAGGCTCCCCACCCGAGCAGATACTCGATGGTCTTGAGCTAACGATAAGCAGGAGATTCGCAACATCACCTGGATTGCGGAGTGCATAGCTCAGAACCAGAAGGATCGCATTGGCAACTTCATCAGCGTGTTTTGAGCATAGTCCGTTTCTTGTCTCGAATTTTCAGCCTGCTTGTAGTATAGCACCTTGAGCCTATCATTGCACGGGAGGGTTTCACATTTGGCGCAAAGGGCGGAGGTAGAAGAGTGACCTGGACAACAGCTTGTCCTCGAATAGCTTGATATTGTACATACAGAATGAGTATTCCTACAGAAGCCTACAGGCTGATTTGTCCCTTCCACATCGCCGGCGTAAGACCGAGCTTCTCAACCATGTGTGTCCATCGCTCGCTTCCCCTCTCTTTCCTCTCCATGTAGCTGAGCAGCTTCTGGCGTCGGTGCAAGAGCAGCCTCAGATTCCGCTTGTTGTGCTTGTCCTTGTAGCCGCGATTGACCTCGAGCGCCTTGCCCACGGATCTGATCTTGGCGGTGAGAATGGCAATCTGCACCTCGGAGCTCCCCGTGTCGGGACCCGAGCGCCCAGGCATTGGCACAGTATTTGGCGAAATGGATTGCGGCTTCGGCTTCAGGACCTTGTCCGTCTTGTGCCGGCCAAACTCGTCGACGATTCGTCGCACATTGGCATGAAAGCGGTCTTCGGCGCTGCCGTTCCGAAGCGACGTTATCCGCCGCAGGGCATCGAGTGCCTTGTAATGCTTCTGGTCGTGCAGCTTCTTCCTCTCCTCCTCGGTCGCCGGGTCCATCTGCGACTCCACCACGCCGACCATGGGCTTTGTCAAGGCGAAGGCGTGCTTGGCCGCCTCGTCGAGCTCGGCATCGGTGAGGAAGTGGTTGCGCAGGCCGGGTGACGTCGGCAGGTCGCGTGGCTTCCGTAGGAGGTTTCCACTGGCGTCCTTGGGCACTTCGCTAGTGCTCTCCTGGCCGGCCGAGTCGAGAGACTCGAGAAAGGGCGTTGTCTTGCCCCAGACCGGATCGCCCCAGGCCTCGTCTCGCTGCTTTTGCAGCACTTCGCGTCGCTTCAGATTGGCATTCTTGCGCTGTTGTGCTTGCGCCCACTTGTAAGGGTCTTGCTTGGCCTTGCGTTTCCGCTCTCGCAGCGACAAACTGGCCGACTGTATGACGGGAAGGAATTTGGGTGTCGGCGCGCGGGTCGCTGGACGGAGGCAGACTGGCAGGGTTCGTCAGCGATGAGCGTCCAAGGCTCCAATGCCATGACAGAATCCTTACGGTTGACTGTGCCTAGGCGCTGCAGCACCTCTAATCTGGGCGGCATGGCTGCGTCTGCAAAGCAGATATCCAGGTGGTCGTCTGCAGAGCTGGCTGGCTTGCACCCATCCTCAAAATTTCCCAGGCTCCTTTGGCCTGATGTCCGACACGTCGCCCAAACAGGCCTAGCGTTTTGAGTCACGTGCATTGAAGTCGTCGATGGCAAGGATGGATCGAAACCTGCGCTAGCCCGCATTGGTACAAGCGTCCTCAGGGCTCTCACCACACACATTTTCGGCATTTTGCGAAGGTCTCGCGAACTTTTTGCGACCTGCACGAACAGCATCCAACTTCAACCTCCTTCTTCCTCACCACCCGTCCACCACACGGAAGAAATCAGTCAAGATGGCCCCCTCCAACCTGCCGTCCGTCCTCAACGCCACCAGCCAGGACATTGAGATGCTCCTGGCTGCGCAGGCCCACCTCGGCAGCAAGAACCTGCAGGTGCACATGGAGCCTTACCTGTGGAAGACTCGCGCCGACGGTGTCAACGTTATCAACATTGGCAAGACCTGGTACGTGCCACGGAGCCTTCGCAGGCAGATGGGAGATGGAGGTCCTTTGGCGTACTAACAATCCACAAGGGAGAAGATCGTCCTCGCCGCCCGCATCATCGTCGCCATCGACAACCCTGCCGACATTTGCGTCATCTCCGCCCGTCCCTACGGTCAGCGTGCCGTCCTGAAGTTCGCCGCCCACACTGGCGCCTCGTCCATCGCCGGTCGCTTCACCCCCGGTAGCTTCACCAACTACATCACCCGCTCTTTCAAGGAGCCCCGCCTGATCATCGTCACCGACCCCCGCACCGACGCCCAGGCTATCAAGGAGGCCAGCTATGTCAACATCCCCGTCATTGCCCTCTGCGACACCGACTCGCCCACCGAGTACGTCGATGTTGCCATCCCCACCAACAACAAGGGTCGCAACGCCATCGGTACCGTCTGGTGGCTGCTTGCCCGCGAGGTCCTCCGCCTCCGCGGCACCATCTACAACCGCGAGACTCCTTGGGACGTCATGCCCGATCTGTACTTCTGTATGTTGCCCCTCTTTAGATTAAGCCTGCACGAGGGAATAACTTCTAACCAATCCACAAAGACCGCGACCCCGAGGCCGAGGCCGAGGAGAAGACCGAGGAGGAAAAGCCCGGTGTCGAGGAGGAGGGTCCCGCCGCTATCGAGACTGGCGTCGCTACCGGTGCCGGTGCCGACTGGGAGAGCGCTCCTGCTGCTGGCTTCTCTGGTGCCGCTGCTGCTGGCGCTGGCTGGGACGGTGCTGAGGGTGGCGAGTGGGCTGCTGCTTCTGCTGGCAACACCGAGTGGGCCAACGAGGCTGCCAAGGAGACTCAGTGGTAGGAGCCTGAGCCCGCGGGCGGTTCAAATGTGGCTGCAACAGAATGGTAATGGTTACTCGTCATCGGAGGCGTTTCCCAGGCTTGCATTTAGCTGTCTTGGACTCTGGTCGACTTGGTGGCACTTATGAGGGAAAGATACTCGTTCTGTTCGTGCCATCGCGCGACGGGGCGAGGGAAAGCCCTGTGCCAGCAATGGGGTGGACTTGACCGTTATCCCGCCATGTTTCCTAGGGCATTTTCGTTGCGTGAAGCTGTATAGCCATCCAAGTGAGAAAAGAAAAAACCAAAAAGTGCCATTGAATCACAGCTCCCTTGTCGTCTGTCCCTATGTTATGCGCTATGCCGTGCTTGACGTGACTGCGCACTCATCCAGTTGCATATCTGGTCGTACAGTGGACTCCCTGTTCTTTGAAAGCTCAGATGAGCCGTCACATTCAGTCAAAAGAGGTGGTCGCCTTCTTGATACATGTTGCAATTTGCGAGCAAAGCTGAGAGAGTATGTAAAAGATACGGCCTCTCTTTCTCGGCTTCAACGCAAGCAGGGCGTCGGTCCCATTGGTCGTGGGGTTCAAAAGCAGTACTGTGAAATTGGTCGACCGACAATCAGTCACAGAGGCAATGAACAGTTTGCACAAACGAGTTAAGTAATTATGATATAAGGCCGCGCGCATTTTCCAACCCAAATTCTCCAAGATGTAATCCATAACCAGCCTCGCCAAAGTATCATGCAACCATCCCATCTATCCATTCACCCAGCCAACGATCCATCCAGCCATTTCGAAAGGGGGAAAAAAATGACTTGCAAGAAGAAACTCCTCGCTTTGCGTAAGGCTAAAACCGCTGAGAAAAGCAAGGTGTTGCGCTCCGTGTAACTCCCCGTGGGTATCTGCGTGGGCGCTTCCGTGTCGTGTTGGTACAAATAAAGGGGAAGAAAAGGAAAAAGTCGGAGCAGGCCGTGTGCAACGACAGGGTATTTGTGACAACGCCGTCATTGACCGAATGACGAGAAACGTGAGTGTAAAGCTGTGCTGGGTCGAAAATCATATCTGTCGCTGGTATGTACGTAGCTCAAATCCGTCGTTTGAGAGGCGCGGCGCGGGCGGTCTGCAAACGAGTGGGTGGGCGCTGCGTATAAAACATTGCAATAGCGTCTCATTAAGTTTGTGTCGGAAAGTTATTGATCGAGGTGTCTTCTCCCGACAAGAAGAAGTAGCATCTCACTCCAGGCTCTCGGAGTGTCGACGGATCTCCTCGTCGCTCAAGGCGCCGATCCACAGGCACCGTTCAGTGATGCCCTCGATGGGGAGGAAGAAGTATCGAGTGCTGGCCTCCAACAGTCGCAAAAGGGTCTTGACGACGGCAGCCCCAATGCGGCAACGCTCAAAGTTGACCAGCGGCGCAGTAGTCGGCGAGCTCGCAATCTCAGACGGCCGCTGGACGTTGTAAAGCAGGTCATGGGTGTAGATGCCCACAAAGGGAATGCAGCCCGCGTCCGAGCCCATCTCCATCTCCGCCCGGATCGCGTGGAAATTCCGGCTCGGCGTCACCAGCATCTCCAGGCTGTTGAGTGTCTTGACATCGTGAGCGGGCACCAGCTCCCACGTCTTGCTCAGGCGCGAGACTTCGTTGCTGGACAGCGCAATGGCCAGCTGTGCAAGCGTCGCAAAGTTGCGGTACTGCCGGCAGTGCGACGCGATGTGAATGAGCTTGATGATGCACCTGGCTCGCTCCTCAACATTCTGTGTGAGGACGATCTCAGATATGGCCCATTTGACCATTAAGTTGAACCGAGCAATCACCACTTCAACCCCTTGGGCATCGCTGTTGCGTAGGAAATCAACCCATGAGCGCGAGTCATTCCTAGCAGCGTTCTTCCACTTCATGTCGATCAACTCCTTCCAGTCGACCTCATTCAGTGCGTCCTTTTCGATCAAAGTGAACTGCTGGGCCAATATATCCGAGTCAAATGCCAGGATGAAGGGCAAGTGGACAGAGTACTTGCTGGCGTGGATGCTTTCAGTGTTCGCGACTGCAGGAAGAGCGTGGCTCGTATCGGCCGCTTTGCGAAGAGACACCGGGCCTTGGCTCTGCGGCATGATTGGAGTCATTTCCGGTGTTGGAGGGAGATGTTTCCGGGCCTGGTTTCTTGCCGCTGAGTCGTCGGGTGACATGGCCAAGGCCTGTGCCAGTGTCATCTGGTGCGATGAATACCGTGTCATTGCCGGCGAGGCTGAATCTTGACGAGGAGGGTCAGGGAACCGATATTTGGAGAACAGTGACTCGTCAACTTCGCTAGTGCCAGAGTCAATTCCATTGGCAGACAGCTCGGACGATAGATCGGAATCGTCCGCGCTGTCGTCGTCCAGAAAAGACTGGTCTCCAGCCTCTGAAGATGCTGTCGCACTGGGTTTCATCTGTTCCATGCTGTCGGTCTTCTGGACAAAATCGAAAGACAGATGCTGCGCCTCAGCGTTGTCAAGAAATTCAAGCCCCTTCTCCGTTTCGTCTGGCGACTCGTCGTCGTCCGAGCCGCGAAAAATTGACCGGTCAGTCCACATCTTACTTTGACCGTCATCAGTAAGCTCTCTATCCAGAAGCGGAATGGAACAATATGACTCTTGTGAACCATCAGAGAGGAAGGACCTTATATCCACAGCCACAGCCGGTCTTCGGCTCGTCTCCGGCGCGCCTTTATCAACGGGCTCATCTATGACGTGTACATGCCGATTCTCTTTCTTCTCTGGCTCCACGACCTCAAGGTTGTCGACACCTTCTTGTGGATTGTGACCAATACTCTCTCGGACGCCTGTCGCCTTCTGAGCGCTCATGGAAAATGTGGAAGGCCTCTGGTCGTATTTGCCTTCAAGTTTCAACAGAGCAGACTCAATGCCGCCGGCATCCTCGTCATCTGGTATTTGGGCGAGTTTCTGAGCCTCCTTTTCAAACGATGGACGCATAGCCGGTTTGGAGGAATGGGTACTGAAGAGTGATAGGTCACGCTTTGGGGGCTTCTCAGCCAGTTGACCAAGCGAGAACACCTCACCGCGCGCCTCCGGAGCGTGGCTAGACATAGACTCCGAATGGCCGGCCGAGTTTGGATGTGTGTTGACCAAGTAGGAGCTTCGCATAGACTCAGTATATGCCGCCAGAGACCCAACAGATTGCGATCTTCTCAACGATGTTCGGTCAAGGTCTCCCACGTTTGTGGCCGCTCTCAAATCGCCGCCAGGCCGTCTTCGCAGCACTCTGAGGGGTTCTGGTAGAGGGACATCAGAGGCCTCTTTCATCATGGAGGTTCCCGAATCAGTAGTCGCGTCGAAGCTCCGGACGGTTGGTGGTGGCAAAACGCCGCTGCTGAATGAATTGTACCGGGGACGCATCGCCGAGCCGATGGACTGATGCGTCCCGGTAGATCGGCCCCTCCTATGCGTTCGAAACGTTCCTACACTCGGCGAAGGATGTCTCAATCCATGTCCGCTCATCGACGGCACTATTTTGCATGTATCTTCGGACGCGCGACTGCTTTGACAACCTCCCAAGGTCGCCAGATCCGGGATGAAGGGGGGCAAAGCATCATCCTCCGGTGGGCTGACATGTTGATTGAGAAGATACGACGATCGCCGTGGTGTGCCTCCTCTCGTGGATCTGGCAGGAGGCGTGTTGGGAGGAGTCGGGTCCGCGCAACTATGCATAAAGGTGTCGGCAAACGTGTCCAGGGATGGATTGCCCGCGGGTGGGTACGGTCCATCGGGGGACATTTCAAACGGGATCGTGTCGTCCACAATGACGATTGACTTGCTGCCAATTGTAATGGCCAGATCGCTGAGCGGTCTTTGCTTTGAAGGCTGGGGCAAGCTATCGAGAACATCCAACCCCATGCGGTCAGCCGAGTACTCGGGATGTCTTCCAAGAGGAGGCGCAGAATTTGGGGGTGCCGTCAAGTCCGGCCGCTCCGCCTCTCCCGCAGTTCCCTCCTCGCGAAGTGCTTGTTTGAAGTCCTCCGCAACCTCGGCGCCAAGCAGGTCAATCCGGACTGGCGGACGCGGTCGGCCACCATTCTGCCTGGCGGGTCGTTGGGGCACGACGGCGGTCGTAGGTACTCGATTCGTAGTAGCCCCACGCAACCCAACGGGTGACATGTTAATGAAATGGCCATGTGTGGGGGAGAGCGCTTGTCCTCGACTTCGTAGCGCACGGCGAACACTGCCTAGCAGCTTCCTCATACCGTATCCAGACATGGCGCCTCCAACCGGTTCTTGTTTGGCCAGGTTAATGGTAGTCTGTCTGTTGTTGCATCCATATGGCCCATGATGCTCATAGTCGACATAAGCTTGCCCAGGAGGGAGAAGATTTCCGCGAACCAGACTACCCGCAGACTGCCAGTTCAAAGAAATCTGGTCATGCGACGAAGACTTATCTGAACCGTGCTCCCGCAGTGAATCGCTGAGGCTGTTGTTGCGCCTATGCGTCTGAGTCGGACGAACGCGTTTGCCAACCAGCGCCTTCGGGGTCGTGGCAACAGGTCCTGAGCCGTTGTGCAACGAGGCTGACGGCACAGGATGTGCGGCCATCGGGTGAGCTGGATTGGGGTTGAGTGTCTTCATGCTCTTGCTCGGGAATGAACAGGACACTATGTCCATACTTTCACGACTGAGTGGCGAGCCAGTGCCATTCTCTGCGTCGGCACCATCGACGGCCTGATTCTCAGGAGTCTCTGGCCGGTCTCCTAGGATGATGAAGTCTCCCATAGGAGGACCTCTGGGCCCTCTGGCCGAGCGGCTCGCAAGTTCAGTGGCAAATTCCGGTAAAGGACCCAGAGTATCTGGTTGCTGCAGTTTGAGACCCTCTCGCTCCCAAGAACCGGGGTCCAAGTTGGCGTCTCTGTGTCCCGGCACGCCACCAGGGGCTATGGACACCTCTGGTCCAAGCGAATCATCGAAGTCGGGGCCGTCCCAGTACTGGGCGCAAACTCGTCTCCAACACTTCTTGAGTTCCGCAAGTATCTTCAGCTGGACCTTGCGGCACGAAGCGTCCTGGGACAGTTCCTCTACAAACTCGTTCAGCAGATTGCAGAAGATGACCCGCAGGTCATACTCGAAGACAAAATCGTCGACAAAATAATTCAAGATCCAGTGGCGAACGGCGACAAATGTTCGTACACGAACGATCATGCCAGATTCATCCTTTCGCGCCAGTGCCCACCTCAATCGCGCGATGAGCATACGAAGTAAGTCTGTAGGCTCCAGGAACGTCCTAAAGGTAAGGAAGAAGTCTGAAATCAACTCGTAGTCAAGAAAGCTTGGTGATGTAATCTCAGCGACCAAGCGAGGAGGCGTCGCGGCCGTGACGGCTCCGGTAGGGGAATACCGGACAATAGAGCGGTCGTCGCAGGCGGGCTTGAACGTCAACTCGTCGAACATGGCTGGTTCGATGACCAGATGTGTCGACATGTAAGTCGACCGAATGGGACGCGACAAACGCGGTGAAGGGAGCTGCGAAGTATCTCGCTGCGCGGAGTACCGCAGATTTGTCGGACGATGTACTGTCAAGGTATTGAACTTCCTCATTCCAAGCTCTGGAATAGGGGCATTCAGGCCCTTGGACGACTGGTTCAGTAATGAAGCGTAGCTGGATCGAAAATCTTCAGTAGGGGCATAAGAAGACCCTCGAATCACCGGTGTGCCTCGCAAGGTGAAGCGGGGCGTTCCAATGCGCCAGGATGGTATATTGATGTTCAGCAGCGGCGCATCAGTGGCATTCAAGTCATCCATCGTGCGAGGTCGTTTGTCATCGCCAGGCTTGGAGATGATGACCTTGAAGGCATCTTTGTCCAACTCACTCGCAACATTGACTTCGTGAATGGTGCTGTCCGACATGGCTCGACGAGGTCTCGTGGGGCGGCTCGAATGTCGAGGGTCCGGGAAATATTGCGCATCGCCTCCGAGCGGCGATGCACTCGGTGTCGGCGTCCATTGGCTCGCCTGCGGTTGCAGCGCCTTTTGCGCGTTTGCCCCGTTGCTCCCCTTAGTCGTTCCCTTTCCCGACGCGTCCAAACCCCCAGCGCCAGGCGGCGTAAGAGGAAAGCTGAAGTTGGGCTGCGGATACCGCTGGTGTGCTGGTCGAACGCTGGGTCTAGGGTCGTCCCAAGTCAGCATTCCAGACGGACATTGTCCTCGTATCCACGGCCCGGAGCCAAGTGAGACTCCCTTCCGCTCCGCAAAACCACGGCTTCTAGAAACCGGCGGAAGCCAGACTCACCTCAGGTAGATCCTCCCATTGTTCCCGACGTTGGCAACGGTAAATTGGCGTCCCTCACGACCAGCCGAGGAGCCGTCCGTGACGATGTCCCACTTGTCCGCCTCGGCCTCCCTCTTGTCCTGCGGGCCAGTCTTGTCTTCGTGAGACCGTCGCTCCGTGACGGGGAGCAATGGCTTCCCCGCCGTGCGCGCGATCGCCTTGCCCATCAGCCTGTTGGCGGTCGAAGTCAGTGTCGATGGATCCTTCTTGCTGGAGGCTACAAGCAGCTTGGGCAACGTCCTCCTCGGCCTCGCCTCTCGGACAGCGCGATCCGGCGAAGTCGGCGCCTGCGATGGGTCTGTTTGCAGGGCTGGCGGCGCCATAGGATCATGGCCCGGCGACCTCACGACGTGGTGAGGCTTGACGGCGTCCATGGCCGGCGGCTGTCACGTCCGGCTGGAGCTCGAGCTGCTCGACGCTGTGAGAACTGCAGAGGGCGCAGCGTGTCAGCAGAAGTGTCCAACATGAGCGCCGAGACGCGGTTTCGCAAGCTCATGCGCTGAGTGTCGAAAGAGAGGCAGAAGCCGACCGGGGGGCGCGCGAGAGGCTGGGCAGGCAGGCACCTACGTAGAATTTCGAGGCGCCATACAAGAACGCGTCGCGGCTACTGGAAGGAAGCCATGGGTGGTTTTGCGAACGAAACAGCGGGATCAATCAATGGGCTCGCAGGGCTCGCATGGCCAGGCGCAACGAGACGAGGGGATGTGGAACAAGTGGTTGTCAACTGGGCGATTAGGTTGCTCTGGCTGGAGGAGGGCGGGACGGGAGCCAGCAAACAGGAACCAGCAGAGCACTCGGCTAGCAATTTCTAGCGCGTCCAGGCGGGCGTCGTGCGCTGGTTCTCGGTCTCCCGAGGGACCGGCGATGGGTGGGGAGGGCCCGCCCGCTGTAACCAGGCTGCGCTGAGTGGCTGGGCGGCGCCTCCGGGGGCCTGGGCTCGCCGCTGTCTGCACTGTACTCACCGCGGGGCCGACCCGAGTGGCTGGTCGACCGACGTTGCCCAGCCGCTACAGGCCAGGGAAACCCTGCGTGCGGCAAGCGAGGGCGCCAGCGAGTTCTGCCGAGACAAAGGATTTAGCAAACAGATGGCCAGTCTGTAAGTGGACTGCGTTCCTTGGAACCTTATTCTGTCCGAAGAAAACGAGTAATTACCCTCCTCCAAGCAGACGGCGCCACGAATGGTGCCAGCAGCGGGCAAGTGATAAAAGAAGAAAGCAAATTGCGGCTCCACAGGCGTCAGGCAGGCCGGCGCCAACGGTGTCGTGACGTATGAGGACCTACTCGGCCTCCGGTGCGCGATGGCGAGACGAGGAACTCACGGTAATTGCGTCCGGAGTCCATATTGGGCCTTATTGACGGCATACTGCTGCGGCATTGCAGGCGCTACGAAAAACCTGCGCAGCAACCTGTCGTTTAGACGGCCGCGCGCCGTGAACAATGAGTGCTCGCGGGGCCGAACCAACCAGCCATATCGTGTCGCTGGGCCCATCTGCCGCCTCATTTCGGACTGACAATGCTCTCAAACACCGCCACGCAATCCTGCAAATCACCCGACGCGTCCTCATCGCAGTGCTGTGTACGGAGTACGGAGAATCCGTCGGAACCGGCAGCGGAGGAGTCGCGCGCGACCAAAGTCAAACCAACGCACTGTACGGCACTCGCACGCCTGAGAGCCATCGACACCGCCGGCAGTCGCCTGACTTGACCCGTTCCAGTGGGGAGTCTAGGTAAGTTACGCTGGCCCCGCTCGGCTCGCCCCGGCCCCGCCTCTTCCCAAGCCATCGTCTACCTCAGGTGTCGGTCCAAGTCGACGCGAATACGCTTTATCGCCGAGCGCAGTCGAGCAGAGGCAGCCGACTCAGCTTGCGCCAGCTAGGCTGTTTCTCACGACATTGTCTCTGCTGAAGGAGCTAGGTGGGACCTGTCAGCTTCGCACGATTCCCCTTCTCCTCCCAGCCAGAAAGGAGGCGGCGAGCACTCTACACTAGATACTGCGCACGCAGGACAGCTAGTGTACGGGCAAACATGAGCAGCAAACATGCCTGCGGAGTATTCATGCGGACTGGAACATCAGTGACTCGGCGCCGCAGCCAAACGAGACACTGCTGCCGCACAGACAATCCGCCCTGCCAAAACCACTGGCCGCGCCTTCTGATCGCCCGGGGCTCCAGACCCGCTGCTGCGAGTGACGGTGAGTTGATTTAGATGCAACCACCACCAATCGAACCCCAGGACGGCACTCAGTTTGGGCCCTCCCTTGCTTGAGACCCTCTCGCCCCGGAAGCCTTCCCCTCCCGCTGCGCCCCTCACCCTTGTCTGTTACCAGCAGCATGGCACGGCCATTGCTCGTATTCCCTGCAACCTTGAATCCTACAAGACGACTACGACGAAGTTACGGGGTCTTCGGTGGCTGCTTGACCGAAGTGGCTCTTGCCTGGCCTTGATACCATTGCACACAGGTCCATCATCCAGGCCAGCGAGCAGCGCCCTGGTGCGATCATCCGAGGGCAACGAGAGCCATCTGCAAGGGGAGATGGGCTACATCGCTCCAGGGGTCTCGAACGATGATTTTCCTCTTTCCAATGTAGATACTCTTTCGCCTCCAAAGGCATTGTTGACGGGGCCACCAGGCGCTATAAGCGCATGCTTTGGACAACAAACCAGCTCCCGAACCATTCACCACGCGCCGCCGCTCCCCAAGGCACCAGTCGGAGCATTTTCGCGGCCTCAGAACGATCCGTCCCTTGCTTCTCTCGCTTCCCTGGTTTCTCTCCAACCCCATCTATCAAACCCCATTCCCGCCCAGTAATCGGGGCCGCGTTCGTCGACACCAGACCCACTTCGACATGCTCAAGAAAGCCCTCACGGCCTCAAACTTGTTCACCACAGCTCTTCCCTATGAGTCTCGTTTCCGTCGGCGTCTTTGCCTGCGTCAGTGGTGACCAGCCGAGCATGTCGAGGAGAGCCTTTGCATCTTTCTGCCTGTGTTTGCTTTTGGTGGCAAAAGTAATGCGAAATACACGTTCTGCTTATCGTAGAGAGCGTCGGAGCAAGAAAAGGAGGCAGCCAAAGGGATCTCATGCTTGGCTTTCATTTCGTTCGAGGGCGGCAAAAAGCAACCATTGCCACTATGATGCCCCAGACTTGCCAGCTTGTGTTGAGCCTCCCGCCATCCACTGCAACGTGGCGTCGCCCTCCGCTGACTATTTCCCCGTATTCCGTACGAATACCGCAGGCTACCCTTCTGCATTCTCTCCGCACAGCTGCCGCAAACTGGCCTTCCCGAAGCTGAACACGCTTCAGCTGCGTTGATCAGTTGCTGACTCAAACGCGCGACAGCGGCACGCCATAGCCATTTAAATGCAATAGTAGACCACAAGCCAAAAATAGCAGCCAGTATAATTCTATCAACAGATGATGTCACATGAGCCGATGTAATCCATGTCCTGCGTGCCAAGCGTCTGTCCGGTGATGCCAGTATCCCATCTGATACGTGTGCATTTAGGCCCTTCCTTCTCTTCAGGTTTGCATCTCTTGTATTGTCTCGAGCAGCAGATCCGAGAATGTGTCCAAAACATTCGACTCTGGGCCACCCGCCTTGGCCTCGAAGATGCAGTCTAGAATTGTCTTGATGCCAACGCCAACAGATTCGGATCCCGTCCGTTGCTGAACAATGTTGAGAATTTGATTGATATCCCCCGAATTGAACACTCTGGATTCCTGGAGTACGGTGCCGAGTTCCCTGAGGTTCGCAACTGCAGGCACAGCAACCTTCTTCGCAAAGTCCATGTCGATTTCGAGCATCTTGAGCACAGATGCCTTCGACGTCGTGACGAAAACCAACAGGCGGTGTCCCTACGTACGATATCAGTCATGTATCACCAAAGAGCATGTTCGGCTTGAAACTCACCTTCGGTGGCTTCGAGACGATCAGAGTAGTCAGTGCCTCGAGCATGGTGTTAGAGAAGCGCGGGCCAATCGGATTCCAGCCAATCAAGCGCTCAAAATCGTCCAGAATTAGAATACTGGCAGGAGATTTGTACGCATCTGCAAAGGCCTTGTGCACGTAGTCCTTCTTGGCGAAATCGTCCCTGTAGCCGACGAGGTCTGCCGGCGTAACCATCTTGACGAACGGAAAGCCCGATTGCAAGGCAATGTGAGCCGCCAAGGCCGTCTTTCCAGAAGACTTGGGTCCGTGGAAGAGGACCGAGGTGCTGAACTTGTTCGGGTCGTCCTTGATCATGCCAACGACGCGCGACATCTCCTGGATCGAAGCGTCGACATGCGCACCATACGGAATGATACCCAGTCGAATTGCCTCTTCGAGCTCGGCCTCGGAGACTCCATAGGCAGGGCGAACTTCTGTCAAGGCGTTGACGAAGTCAGAGCGGTTGACCTTCATGCTTGCAACGTCCTGCTTGACAGCGGCCAGCTGCCCGACCTCAGTATGTCGAGAGAAAGCAAATGAGGCTGCGGCCTTCACAACTCCGTTAATTTCGGCGCCAGAGAAGTTCTTGGTCTGGCCTGCCAGCTCCTCGAGGTCCACATCCGGGTCGAGGAGGCCGTTTGTCTTCATCTTAGACGTATGAATCTTGAAAATTTCCAGGCGGCCAGGCTCATCGGGCAGCGAAATTTCAAGGTGGACCTCCAAACGACCGGGTCGCATCAACGCGTCGTCAATCATGTCCTTTCTGTTCGTCATTCCAATGAGTAGAATGTTGTTGAGCTGATCAACGCCGTCCAGCTTCGCGAGCAGCTGGTTTACAACACTGTCACCAACACCAGTGCCGCCCCCGGCTCCAGAACCTCGCTGTTTGCACACGGCATCCAGCTCGTCGAAGATGATGATGTGGAGGCTGCTCTCGTCGCCCTTTTCTTTGTACTCCTTCTCGGCTTCTGCGAAAAGCTTTCGAATATTTTCCTCGGACTGGCCGACGTACTTGTTGAGCACTTCAGGGCCGTTGATGACCTTGGGCGGCCGAGCATTCAGCATCTTGCCGATCTGCCTAGCAATGAGGGTCTTTCCAGTTCCAGGTGGCCCGTACAGCAGCATTCCCTTGACGTGCGGTATGCCCATCTTTGAGACGAGCCCAGGAGGGAACACACGCGATGCAAAAGCTCGACGGAAAATGGTAGAGAACTCATTTCCCAAACCACCGATTCCCATGTCCTCAAACTTGAAATCCGGTGCCAAGATGGCATTCGAATTCGGCTTCGACATGGAGGGTTTCAGATTGAACTCTCCCTTTCCATCTCGGTGGAAGAGCACCCGCGTCTGGTTGGTAAGGATTCCCCTCGCGTGAGATTCCCTGAATACCTGCTTGTTGGAATCATCAGAAGACATTGCGAGGTCAACAAGTCCGACCGTCTTGACGATGATCAAGAGCGGGATGTTTCGAACGTCCATCAAGATCCTCTGGCCAGGCGAGAGCACCTGGTTCTGATACGTATCGATGAACATCTTGCAGAGCTCGTCCTCGTCGTATGGAACCTCGGTCTTCTTGTTGACAGACGCGAATCCAATTTCCAAGTCCAAGGAGCCGAGGTACGCCTTTCCTCCCGCTGAAAACGGGTCGTAGATCTCCCCCGTGAACTGATCTCGCATAGTGATGCCGCACCACGTCCGCTGGGGGTCCGTCAAGCTTATACAGCCCTGGGGGAACCCTGGCACAGACTTGGCGGTGACGACATATTCTCCAACGGGCTGGCCACCACGGAGAAGAATGTACAGGTCGGAGCCGTCTCGACTGGCAGGGAAGTCTTCTGGGGCGACGGCGCATCTGCGACAAGTCCAGCGGTCAGCAGTGTATCTTTGAAGCGAGCGTTGCGGCGTGTATAGATCTTACAGATTTCCGTATATCAATCTCGACTGAAGAGACTTATCTGTCACCTTCTCAACCCTCAGCGGCACCTGTCTAGCGCCCCCCTGAGGCATCGGAGAGCCTTTCTCTGATTGCCTGGACACTCCCGGAGATCGCGGCCCACCCGCAGCGGCCATGCGAGGGTCTCCATATCCTTGAGGGGAGCCATAACCCTGTCCAAGCCCCTCGCCGCCGTACGAACGTCCTTGGCTGGGAGGCGCTCGCGGGTTGCTTCCAGGCAGACCGAGGGAACCGCTGAAGGGCATCCGGCCAGAGCCGCCTGGCGGAGGGGCTCTGGACATTGCTGTGTTTGTGTGGCGGAATTCTCTGGCAGATTTGAATCCCCAAAGAGTGAGAGAGCTCTCGGATGCAGCGGGATCGAAGTTGGTGTATTGACGCGATGATTCTCGAGTGTTGTAGTTGAAGTGAGGAATGCTGATGACAGGCTGGAGCTTCTGGAACCCGAGGGGCGATGACACAAGGGTCTCAGCACCGTTTCAATGGTGGTTACCGGTCTTGGACTAGCGGCTGCGGCACTGGTGGCCTGGCTGGTAGCCTAGCACCCCGCCATCTGTGCGACGGATCTAGCTCCGGCGTCCACCCTGAGCTGCGAACATCTGCGAGACTTGAGGCCGCCTCATGGAAACATCCGCGCCCGACGTCGTGTCATCGAGGCCATACTAGCGCTGCCCCTCTTCCGTCGCAAAGGCTTGCGTAGCCGACGAGACCACCAGTCCACGAGATGCCACTGTAGGCTCTGCCTTGGGCCATGTCAGCTGTTCCTTACTGACGGGATATGATAGTCACCTGCTCGGCAAAAAGTCGTGGAACGTCTACAATGCCGACAACATCGCGCGTGTCCGCCGCGATGAGGCTGCGGCCAGAGCGGCTGAGGAGGCTGAGGAGCAACACATGCAGGAGATCGATGCGCAGCGCCGACTAGCCGTCTTACGAGGAGAAGCGCCGCCGCCGCTAGAAGATACGAAGGAAGCTGAACCAGCGAGAATCGAAGGGCGCACAGGCAGCTCTCACCGCGGCCCTCATAGCGGCGCAGGACGAAAGAGGAAGCGACAAGGTGAAGACGATACGGACTTTGAGCTGAGGCTGGCAAAAGAGAGGAATGAAGTTTCAATATCCGCGCTTGAGCAAACTCAGAAGTCCACGGGCTCGGCGCCGATCGTTGACCGTGCCGGCCACATTGATCTGTTTGGGGACGAGCGCAGCAGGGCCCACGCCGAGAAAAACGAGGAGGCGGAGAAGGAGGCGAAGAAAAAGAGGACGGAGTATGAGGACCAATACAAGATTCGCCTCTCCAGTGCGGCGGGTAGGGACGGCGTAACCCAACCATGGTACTCCCAGTCCGACCTTGCCGCAGTGGAGGCTCCATCGAAGAATGTCTGGGGAAGGGAAGATCCACGGCGAAAGGAAAGGGATGCGCAGCGGATGGTCGCCAGTGATCCTCTAGCTCTCATGAAGAAGGGCGCTGCAAAGGTGCGAGAGCTGAAGCGGGAGCGCAAGAGTTTCCAAGAAGAACGGGAGGAGGAGCTCAGACAGTTACGAAAAGAAGACCGGCGGCGGGAGAGGGAACGAAGACGCCAAGAAAAGGACCGGAGACACCGATCCCACTCGCCTTCTAGGGGCTCGAGCCGGGAAAGGCGGTCATCAAGAGCAGGAGATGGTCGAAGGTTCCGCGACGATAGTCGGGAACATCGCGACGAGAGGAGACATAGAGAGGATGGACACTCGCGCCGGCGCGACTCTCGCTCCCCCGATCGCCGGGCACGACACCATGCATATGAGAAATGAACGAGATACCCCCGAGGCAAACAATTAAGCTTAGATTAGAGACTTTTTATAATATTTCAGTGGCAAACCCCATCTCTCCCTGGCCCCATGCCGCAGGGAAACCGGGCTCTCACACTGTCGTCCAAGGCAATCTGATGTCAACGGCCTTCATATCCCTCTCCACCATGCCCGCGACCTCACGAGCCTCCATTTGCCGCAGAGCCTGCTCCACCCTCTTGTACGTCCGCTCGCTCAAGCCTTCCTTGCGGTCGCAGTACACATCCACGCCCTCCTTGGTGAATATCGTCGGCGCAAACCACGTCACCGCCCAGCGCTCCCGCCCGCCGTCCTCCGTCTCCTCCTCGCCCCAGCCGAGAAGCTCCCAGTGGCTGCCGACGAAGAAAAGCCAGCCCTTGCCGCGCCAGTCCCACCCGCCGGAGGCGTCGGCGGCCGCCTGCGTGTCGACGCCCGCGACTGTCTTGCGCACGCCCGCCTTGCCCGCGGGCTCGTACTCCACCAGGTCGTCGATGCGCGTGCGGCCGTCAGCCTTGGGCGGCAGGGCCTTGTAGGTGATGCGGACGTTGCGCGCGGAGCGCCACATGGACAGCGTCGAGTGCGTGACGGCCCAGGTCCCCATTAGCCACTCCAGGGGCGGCGCTGGGCAGGCGCCCATGGGACCGCTGGAACTGGAGTTGTATTTTGATGGAAGGTTGAGGGTTATGGGCTTGGCTTCCGCCATTTTGATTCGTGTTCAGGGTGTGGTTTGGCGTCCGTGGATGTTTGAAGCTGTCTACAAGACGTCTGGGCAGTGCGATATCAAGCAGGCGAGGGGTGCCGTGTTTCAGAATGAGGCTCGTGCCAGAATGAAAGCTGATGCAGAGCAGGCAAAAGGAGGCTTCGACAGCAATTTACGACATGGAGAAGAACTCACGTCAAGTTCCCGTTGAGCTACTCATTGTCTTGGGCAAGCCGAGGCTAACGGGGATCTGTCGATGCTGAGCTCTGAGCTAACATACGTCATGCCAGGGTTCAGCGCAGCGCTCTCGTCAAGCCACCATCACAGCACCCGAAGCCACAAACTAGCATTTTGCGGGAGCTTATTTGCAAAACAGAATACGAGAGTTGCATCTCCAAGGTACGGATAAAAGTGAGAGATCTATCGCGATAGCAAAAGCTTCGAGCCCCTGGCATCGACCAGCCCCGCTCGCTGCGAGACTAGAAAAGCCGTCACGCGCCTGGACCCCCAGATCTCCAACCCTGCCGAACTAAACCAAGGCCAGTCCCGACCCGAAGTCAAACCATCATACCGCTTCTCTCCTTTGTTGACTCCCATTCGCAATCTTGATTTTGCTTCCTCGCCTCCAAGACTCTCGTGCCAGCATCTTCAAGCCAGGTCCTCGCCATGGATCCCGGTGCCGACGACGAGGCCGCCATGGCGCAGATGATGGGCTTCTCGACCTTCGGCGCGACACAGAACAAAAAGCGCAAGTACAACCCCAACGCCGACGCCGCCATGGGCGCGCAGCCGCGGCAATCTCGAAAGCCAGCCTCCGGCGCATCGACAGGGTCAAACGCCACGCCTCTCGGGCAGGCTGCGAGCCGTGCAGCCGACCCCGGCGCTGAAGCGGCCACGGCGACGAACACGGATGAGATCGACTTGGACATGGAGTCCGGCTCTGCGCCGACTCCTGCAGACCCTGCCACACAGGGAGACGCCGCATTTTCAACCCTACCGTCGATGCGCCCAGCTGGGTTGCCAGAGCGTCCAAGCCTGGCGATCGGGCTCACGCAGTCCCCATTGAGCCAGCGAGGCCACGATAGAAAGCCGGACAACGACGCCTCGCGAGGCCCCTGGTACGAAGGCTACTACGATCCCTCATCCAACGAGAATCCCTGGGATCGCCTCGAAAAGGCAATGAACCTGTCGCCGAAAGGCACATGGATCCCACGTGGGAACCCGCCTGCTTCAGCTGCCATGGCGACGTGAGCTACGCGAGTCTCATTACGACCCTCAGCATGAACCTCACGCAACTTTGGTGCTGATAAAGGAAGTGCTTTATGCACGAGAGTGCCTCGCTGAAATCACTGTGGCTCAGCGCGCGCGAGTTCCACGTGCCTGGAGCAGGCATGTTCAATCTGGCACCAGCAACAACCCACGACGAACCTGGTTGCATCACGTGACGCCTCTCCAGACCTACACGCGACTCCTGCGACTATCGCCCTCGTCAGTTGTGGGCGACATCGGCTGGAATCACATGATTTGCATACTCCGGGAAACTGTCAGAAGGGCTTTCCCCCTAATGGGTTGCTAGGTTCACGGCTATGGAACTCAATCACACCCCAGTCACCATCCACTGATGTCTCCAGAGGGTACATGTCTACAGCAAGAGCGCTCGAAGAGTTACAGGCTACACTGAACAGAGTAGTAGTCTACTCGTCTCATTCGCATCATGGCCTAAAGAAGAGATATCACATCCCAATAGGAAAGGCGTCCTTGGAGAGCTCCGATCGCACCCCTCCTATCTGGCGTCCGTTTTCCTTCCACACGCCCCTCGAGCCTTTTCGAGGGAGGGAGCTGCGAGGCGCTGCCTCGGTCGCTTCCATGAGGGCCCCCTGCACCTCGGGCTCCGGCGCCAACAGACCCCCAGGTCGTCCCCGGGCCCCCGCAAAGACAGGGAACGAGGCTTCTGCTCATGCTTCCCCAGATCGTCACCCGTTCATCCAATCATAAGACATGATCTCGTGAAACAGCCGCAAGCAACCCCCACTCGCTCACGAGCGGCCACAAACCTTGCCTGTGGAGAGAAAGCGCCTAACTGCCGCTGGCTGCAGGGGCCGATAAAGCAGCCAGAGATCTCGCGTCTAAATCAATGCAAGATTGCCGCCGCTGGCGCCGCCAATTCAACTTCAGTCCACATGCAATCGTATGTACACCGCCGCTAGACCGTCAAGTTTTTGTCGTAGACATAATAAATGAGATGGCTTGATAAATCGCTCGTAACGCAAGACGCAATTTTTCCGTTCCCAATGATATCAGAATTCGCCGTACCCGCAGTGTGGAGATGAACATGCTCGAAACTCAGAAAATGTCGTCCTCTCTAATAGCCCAGTAATTAATACTCAGGAGACGGATACCTGGCGCGGGCTTTGGAGTACTCCTTGGGGTGCTTGCGGGAAGCTTTTGACTGCAGCGAACTATACGAAGCAGACTGTCAGCTCAGGCTTCCCGAGCGGCAATCGGCCATGCCGTTGCAGGGCGTCCGAAGTTGGCAGTCGCTGGCAACATGGCCAGCAACGCCGTCCGGTTCTGCATCAGACAAGGCAAGGGGCAACTTACGAAACCTTTTTCTGCGTCCACTCCAGATCTCCACGCACCTCCCGTGCATCACGCATTCCCTCTTGAAATCGCTCGCGAGTCTTTGCGAGGCGAGCCTGCGCCTGCTTCTGCAGCTCCACAAGTTCACGGTGCTTTGCGTTGAGCTTCCCAGACCTGTAGGCGTCGAACTTTGTTAGCCAGAGGCGCAGCGAGGAATCATGCAAGTAGCCTGCTGCCAAGGGACCACCATCTCGCCACTCCTTGCATGATTGGCTCAGCCGGAGACACCGGTTGCACTTACGTCTGCGCTTGCACCGCCATGCTGCGATCCAAGGGAATCGGGTTGAAGGAGTTGGCGAAGCGCTCCTGCATGTACTCCTGGAAGTCGACGCCGCTAGCCGAGCCGGCGCTGTCATAGTCGCCGCTAGAGCTACCGATATAGCTCGCCGAGGTCGCCGAGTACCCACTGTTGCTGTAAAATGCCACGCCAGACGTCGAGCTGATTGAGTCGTCACACTCTGGAGGGGACATGGAGTACTGGCTGTAAGTGGGATACTGGTTTCCCTTGGAGGGGACAGCCATTGGCATGGAGGAGTAAGAGACGGTGTAAGGTCCAGACATTCTGAGTGATTGTCTGACAGGACGCAGGATTTGGGAATCAAGTTTGAAGTGAGTTGACGAGAAGTCGTTGAGCCAAGACAAGTTTCAGGCGACCGATTTGTAGGAGTGACCTTGATAGGGACGAGGCTGGGGTGGTGGTCGATGATGTCTTGGGCTGGAAACTTGGTATGGAGTTGCAGCGACCTGGGGATCCTCTGGGAGAAAGTAATAAGAAAGGACGAAGGAGGAATCAGTTTCATCTCGGGCACAACGCGCCCTTTTATACTTTTCCCGGGGCTCGTCTGGCCGACAACTCGAGCCGGAGGGATAACGTATCACGTCTCCATTCGCCGGATGCATTGTTCATGACCCCACTCCGGACAGGGACGGCAAAGCACGATATCATGAGACTGTGAGAGAAGGACGAGACGATCATGGCGGCTTGCATGGTGTGGGCCAACGAGAGTAACGCGGAGACCGTGGTGGTGGAGCAACCACCATTGGCAGGCGCCTACGAGTGGTTCACAACTCGTGGCAGAGTACGGAGTATCGAAGCAACAAGAAGATCGAGACTGGCGCGATGGATCGTTCAAGGGGGAGGGTGGGAGTAGAGCGAGACCAAAGGCATCGGCCAACCTGGAAGCGAGCCTAGCTCAGAAGGCGAAAGGGGCGGCAGAGAGCGGCGTTGTTCCAGAAACGCCAGCGAGTACTGTACGAGTATGTAACTTACAAAGCCAATGCATATGCCAAGATTCGAGCCCGGTGGAGGCAGGCAAGCCAAGGCAAGGATGAGTGGAGACAACAAAAGGGTTGGTTTTCTCACAGTGGGAGCGCGGGACGGATCTAACGAGGGCCCCAAAACTCGGGGCTAACCAGGAGTGAAACGATGACGGAAGCATATTCCAGACATGTAAATGCACAAATGTCTAGCCGTGAGCATCGAATTGGCTAGTGACATGGGCGGTCGAGCCAGAGATGGGGGCTGCGCTAGCCCTCGACCCAGTGACAGGGAAGCACCATGGAACGAAAAGGCGGAGAGCGAACACGACAGCCTCAACGCTACCAGCAGTGGGCGAGCATAGAGGGTGGTGTGAGGCGAGACAGGGCCCGGCTCGACTTCCAGAGTACATTGGAGGGATCGGAGCACGATGAGGACACGCCACGGTCGTGTTGCCAGATGGGCATGCGAGCAAGCAGTCTTGGGGGATGCTGGAACTCGATAAACGGCAGTCTCCATCTGGAAACATGGGGTTGGTTGCGTGGGTGAATGGACGAACTCGCAACAAGCGCGCGAGCGCGCGCAGACGCTAGCCACAGGGCAAAAGCAGCGCTGGATCCGCCTCTGCCCCTTGTTGTGCGCGTGGGGACCGAAACCCCGTCAAGTCATACCTTGTGGTTCGCGAGCCACGAGGAGGATGGGGGCGAGGCAGGGCGATGGGGGGCGTCTCGGCTCGGGAGACCAGGGAGTGAGCGGCGATATGGGACCGAGGGATTCCTGAATGGACGGATGGAGGGGCCGGTGGACGGTCCGTCGGTCAGGCAGAAGTGCAGCAGGCAGTGCAGGTTGGGCAATTCCGCTGAGAAGGCGAGATGCCGTGAGGTGCTGATGCGTTGTCAAGATGTCTGCCAGAGGATATTCCGAGACTGGGGCCTTCTGAAGGCAGGGGTCGGTCGCGGGGCATTGGTCTTTTCAACTCCATTGTGTGCTAAATTGCAGTTTTGTAAGATCGCTCCTCGATGCATGAGCTTGCAGGCACGCTCCGGGCCCTACCTTGCCTTGCGAGTACCCTTGGGTATACGGGTTCAGCAAGGTCGAGCACGCCTTGGCCGTCACGCCCCCGACGAGAGCGGCGTCCGAGCATGTACCCCTATGCCGTACGCCATACGCTGCACGCCGTGCGCCGGGCGTAAGGAGAGCGGTGGAAGAGACCGCGCCACTCGGCTGTCCACACCCCTCTGATAGTCGAATTTTCCATCTGCTCATTGGAACAAGAGGGCTGAGATCGGAACTTGAGACAAGACTGCTAACTGTCTGCGAGTTTCCGGGAGGCGCGATTGGTCGGGAGCCGGGAGCACTCTAGGATTTGCCGTTTGCCCCTCCCCCGCCGTGCTGCCTGCCTGCCTCTGCCTGCCTTCCTGCCCTGCCTGTTCTACCCTGCATCAGCACGTCAGTCGGCTGAATTGCACGGCGTCAACCTTTTTTTTCTCCTTGATGTCCACGTACCGAGAGTGTAAGAGTGGTTCGAGCTGGAGGAGATCTCGCAAATTGTGCAAAGGGCGGCAGCGGCATGGCATGCCGTGCCGTCGTGGCCAACGGAACCGCGGTATCGTGGGGCGTGTAAGTCGAGCATGCATGCGGATTCCTAGGCAGGTAAGAATCATGCCCATCCGCCTCCTGTATGTAGGTCACCGCGCCGCTTCAGCTGCTGCTGCAGATGATCCGCTTGCAGAGTAACAGCGGACCTTGATGACACTCGACGGCATCCAGCCACATGCCCACGTAGAGTATCGAAAAAAAAAAAAAATTGGCATTCATGCAGGCGTTGCTACCTCACAGAACTCGCCCCAAACACGCAGCCCGTTTTCATAGCCATGTCCACGACTCTCCGCCAGCCCGAACGCTTCACACGGTACAAGGCGTCCAACGCTCTTCACATATTAATCAATGGCAGGACTGTTACGATTCAATCTCGTTGTTCCCCCATCGCCATGCGTGTGTCGCAGCACACAACTTACCTGTCCGGAGCGGACCCATGTGCGAAGGCACCGTATCCGCGGCCTCGGCTCGCAGGACCGATGTCGTCTCGTGTGTCCCTCCACCCACAGTTGCTTAGGCGCACTCAGCAAGAAGAGGCTCATTCCAGTCCAGATCCCTACTTATCTCGCAGGAGACAGCGCAGGAAACGCCCGGGACCTGCAACAGGGAAAATAATACATGCACACGCCTCCCCCAACAGCTCCGCCAACTCATACATGTCTTTCGCAAGCGGGCATGTACCCACGGTGTGTACGGACTCGATGGACTGGACAATACCTGCACGAGCGTTGATGATGGGGCAGCGTCTCATAGGTCCGTCTGGCCGCAGGTGAACGTGGCCGGCACGGCGTATTCCCCGACGGCGTCACTGCGCAGGTCGTTCATGTGTGCCCGTGGCAAGTTTCAGGACCTGACTGCGTCGCTCTATCTGCCTTGCCGCGTGCCGCCCACACCTGCCGTTGCTTTGCGAGGTACGAGGCATCACCAGTAGGATTAACAAGGACGACGGTGAAGTCCGTGGTGAAATCCCGTAAGACGTCCAGCTGGCTCTATTCGATTTGAAGGCTGCTTCGGACGACAGGGATAGACCCTGCTTCAACATCATTGCTATACCCAGTGCGTGCGTGAAGAAGAGCCCCGGGCGGCAACTCTCCGTACATTGCTGGAGCGGCTGCACGACATCCTCACAGCGGTTGCGCATCTCCGGCATCCACGTGAGGCTCAGCCTGTTAGACGCGATCCGGCCCCAACGCGCCCCCAGTGCCTGCACAGAGCTCTTGTCGATCTGCGGTGCGCAGCGGTGCAAAAAAAAA
>JALHBW010000124.1:0-66063 GCA_024339985.1 Tolypocladium endophyticum
TTTTTGCGGGTATATATACGAGAAAACAGGCACTATGCTGTGCGTGCCTTTGCAGGACCAGTACGATTTCTTATTACTGGTCTTGCAGATGCCTTTTCCCAAACCTCTTTTGAATTCATCTTCTATCTTAAGTACATGAAAATGCATATACTAAAGCTGGCTATCTGCTATGGATTGCAGTTGTGGTACGCACCTGTCTCCTGTTCTGCTGGCTCAGCTCAACAGGGGACTCTAAACGTAGCGTACAACCCGAGCTTCAAGCCGCACGTCGCATCTAATGCTGGCCTGCTTTATCGAAAGCACGGACTTGAGGTTCCTAAGCAGCTCACGAGCGTCACTCACGGCGCCACTGGCCAAGAATCTCAAGAATTTCCTGTTCACTACCTCGACGGACGACAGTTTCTGGCAACTGCGGAAATTGGAACACCTCCACAGCTGTTGCAAGTCGAGCTAGACACTGGTTCCAATGACTTGTGGGTACTTGGTGCGTGTACGCCACTTTCACAAACCGGCGGCAAAAAATCGTACGACCCTTCGAAAAGCAACACGTCACAGAAGGTCGACGGTGCGACATGGGAGATACAATACGGCCGGAGTGAAGAAACAGGCGACAAAGCCGGCGGCGATGTTTACCTTGACAGATTCGCCTTCGGTGAACTTGCGGTTGGAAATGTTTCAATCGGCGTGGCAAATCAGGTGAATCGGGGCTTGACAGACAATCCGTCATTACAAGGCATTCTGGGCCTTGGACATGGAGACTACTCCGGGAGTTTTAAGCCACAACAAGTGAAGACCTGGTTCGCGACTTTGCAAGACTCGTTAACAAGGCCACTCTTTACTGTGGACTTGAGACACAAAGCTGGTATGTTGGTTGGCATATGAAAGAGTATTCGACATGTTACTCATTACCAGCCCTTTTTAAAGGTACTTTGCTAATATTTTTTTTTAGATGGGACATTCGACTTTGGCTATATCAACGAGTCCAAATACATCGGAAATATTACTTACACGCGCTTAAATGAAGAATTCGATTTCCTAGGTTCAGCATGGACCTGGGGCTCCAGTGGCTATGCAATCGGCAACAGCAGCTTCAGAGAGAGCATCACACTCGGAATTCTCGATACTGGAGCAGATCACATCTACCTAGGAGATGGAGTTGTTGGAGAGTACTACGGTCACGTCAACGGTTCTTACTACGACAGTACAGAAGGTGGCTACGTTTTTCCCTGCTCCGGTAAGCTCCCAGACTTCACTATTGGTGTTGAAACAACCCGTTTCGTCGTTCCTGGTCAATATTTAGACCTCGGGCCTTCCCACAAATCTTTGGGCAATTGTGTAGGGGCAATTCAAAATTACACATACTGGGGTTCTTTAGCTGTCTGGGGGCAGCCTCTACTGCAATCTGCTTACGTCGTTTTTGATGCCGGCAATAAGCAGTTAGGATGGGCAACCAAGGCTATTTAATCAGTCTAAGTTCGATAAATTGGATCTACGCAATTCTCAGGTGGTTTGCGGATCAAGTGTCTCAGTTGACGTGGAATGGCTCTCACTTGTAGCTTGCACGCTTTTATGGCCCATGCGTGGGATACCGTTGCCGCATCTGGGGGCGCCAGGCTCGAGTCCTACTTCTGCATTGTACCTATAAATAGCCCCAAAGCTCGTTTAAAAAATAATGGTCCTCGCGGCACATTCTCTTACAGGCAAGGAGGCCGTTGCGGTCGCCTTGGGTCAATCAGCCTCAATTGCTACACGAAGACACGCTCCCACGCTCAGGAAAGGCATAACAGATCGCAACTCGACCACGGCGGAGCTGTCGAGAGACGCGCTGCACTGCGAACAGGCCGAGGTTGTGGCGCGGCAGCGAGTCAAGCCACACGGAGGCATGGACAAAAAGGGCACCGATCCTCAGCGAAGGCGCCATGCTTTGCGGATGGCGCACGCTGGTTGGCTGACGGCGCTGCCGCCGACGCACCAATCTCGCCCTCCCCTGAATGTGGCGGTGCGGATTCCGCTCCCAGCGCAAACACCGTTTTCTTTTGCGATTGCCGTATCTGTCTCGATCCGCGTTCCTCCAACCCGTCAATCGCGACTGCAGCGCTCGTCCTTGCCCTCGCCCTGACCCTCGCCCTCGACCCTCCAGCCGCCTCTATCGAGAAGCACTCGCCCGGGTCGCATCCACCCGCGACGGACCTTCGCAGCCATGGCCGACAAGCGCAGCGACGACTTCGTGGTTCGCCTGCCCGACATGGGCCTCGGCGCCGATAAGGGGCGCTTCATGCCAAAGAGCGCTTCGCGTCGGGCCCCCGAGACCGTTGCGTCCTTCCTCGCCTCCATTGAGCACAGCGGAGGCGCCTCTGTCCTCGCCTACTGCCTGGCGTCGATCAGCATGACGCTCGTCAATAAGTACGTCGTCTCGGGCAATTCGTGGAACCTGCACTTGTTGTATTTGGCGATCCAGGTATGTCCCTCGCACGCTGCGCGCCCTGGCTACATGACATGACCTAATAGGTTACCAGTCCATCATCGGCACCGTCACAATCCTGGCCTGCAAGCACCTGGGCATGATCAAGGAGCTGGACGCTTTCGATGCCAAGAGGGCACAAAAATGTAGGCTCGACCGTCAGCCTTGACCCACCATCAGATGCTCACTCTTATCAACAGGGTTTCCCATCTCCGTGCTCCTCGTTGCCATGATCTTCACCGGCAACAAGGCCCTGCAATTCCTCTCCGTGCCGGTATACACCATCTTCAAGAACCTGACCATCATCGTCATCGCCTACGGCGAAGTTCTTTGGTTCGGTGGCAGTGTCAGCCCGCTCAGCCTTGTGTCTTTCGGTTTGATGGTCTTCAGCTCCGTTGTCGCTGCTTGGGCCGACTTCCACCATGCCAAGACCGCCACGGATGGTCTGCATCACGCCTCCAAGGCCATTTCCACGCTCAACGCTGGCTATGCCTGGATGGCACTCAACGTTCTTTGCGCCGCCTTGTACGTTCTGAGTGTGCGCAAGGCCATCAAGATCACCAACTTCAAGAACTGGGATGGTCAGTATATCAACACCCGCCCGTCATTGAGCCTTGCTGACCTTAGGCAGTCATGTTCTATAACAACCTGCTTACCATCCCCGTTCTCCTCGTCTCGTCCCTCCTCTTCGAAGACTGGTCCAGCCCGAACCTGCAAAAAAACTTCCCTCCCGCGTCGCGGCAGAGCCTGGTCGTTGGCATGGTCTACTCGGGCTTGGCCGCCATCTTCATCTCGTACAGCACGGCCTGGTGCATCCGCGCCACGTCCTCGACCACGTACGCCATGGCGGGTGCCCTCAACAAGCTGCCCATGGCCGTCGCCGGTCTCCTCTTCTTTTCGGACCCGGTCACCTTTGGAAGCGTCACGGCCATTTTCCTTGGCTTCGTGAGCGGCCTCCTGTACACGCTGGCCAAGAACAAGAAGTCGCCATCGTCAGGGCCATCACTCCCTACGTCGACCCCGATGAGCGCCAGCGCGCGCAGCGACAAGGACGCCGCGAACTCATGAGCCCGCGCAAACGTCACGGCAAGGCCGTGTGGTTACATCACCACCATGTTCAGAAGAACACGGGTAAGCAAAATGGGGGAAATGGGAAGTTGTCAATTCATTATAGAGCAGTCACGAGGATATTACATGCATCTATTAGCCAGAGCTAATTATGGGTCAAGATATTATGGATGGAGTTGAAATAAGACTTAATATTTGCTTGCACGCCCCGAATCAGCCAACCAGATCGATATACTGACCAACGACGTCCTTGACCTGCTCCTCATAGGATCGATGTGTGAATCCAAATGTACGCTCCGTCTTGCTGGTGTCGAACTTGATCGGAACGCTAGCCTGTTCCCCGTTATTCGGTAGAACGCCGCTCTCGACCTGCTTCGGGAAATGCTTGGCCACAAACTGGGCAGCATCCTGCCAGGCAGTGCCGTCGAGCGAACCGGAAGGGTTATTGGACGTGGTTATGTAGCTCGTGTTGCCAGGCACCTTGGGATCCAGCGCCCCGACGTGCACCCGTGCCACGTCGTCGACGTGGACAGTCGCGCCGGTGATGGGCACGGGGGACTTGACGCCGAGCGGGACGCCGAGGAGGACCCGGTTCGTGCCGTGGGACGTCAGCCGCTCAGCAGTGGGATGCACCTCCTCCCGGCCCATGACGTAGCTTGGATGGACGTTGACGACGTCGAACGCCGGACTCTCGCGGCGGATCCAGGCCTCGGTCTCGTTGAATGCCTTGATCTTGGACGCCGCATAGGCGTGGAAGGGGTGCTGCAGAGACGCGACAGGGATCGTCGGAGTGCGGGATTCGGCCGTGAAGACGGCGTCACTGCCCTCGTTCATGGCAGAGGGGGCCACGATGGCTACGACGGACGAGGTGATGACGATGCGGCGGACCGTTGACGCCTTCTTGGCGGCGTCGAGGATGGCCAAAGTTCCCCGGGTGGCCGGCTCGATCAGCTCCGTCTCGTACTGGTCCGGCGTCAAGTTGTCGGCGGGGATCGGCGAGGCAAGGTGGATGATGTACCGGACACCCTGGACAGCAGCATCATAGGCGCCCGGCTTCGTCAGATCGGGCACGAAGACGAACGAAAGTCTATCGCCAACGTTGCGGTTCTTCAAGGCGGGGACGGTGAGGAGGGAGTCGGCCTTGGCCTGGCTGCGGACGGCGGCGCGGACGGAGTAGCCGGCGTCGAGGGTCTGGAGCAGCACGTGGAAGCCAATATGGCCGGTGGCACCGGTGATGAGAACGAGGTCGCTGCCCATGGTGTCGAATATTATGGCTGCTTGTGATGAGGCGCTTGAGTGTTGTCGGAGCAGGGCGTCTAAGTCGATTGCTTGTCGGTTTTGAGTGTTGTCAGGCACAGATGGGTAGTTGTATTGGTGATCTATGAGGTAGGAAGGTTGGTTCGGTGAGTTATGAGATTGATGAACAGTTTTACCTGGGCACTTTGTCCCATTTTATACCAACGTCGTCGTCGACGTTGTCCAGTGCTCCATCCCAATAGCCTGCTGCATTTGCAAGCATCTTGCGCTCGACGTCGGACAGCTTCTTAGTAAACACGACCGTCATCCTGAAGCTTCTACGTCTCGGACAAGTTTAATAATACGATGAGATGCGAGATGAAGCCACCGGAGCAGGCCGCGCATGCAGCGATGGCGTCAAGATGCAGAGCAGCGTTCATGGTGAACCCGAGCACCCACGTGGAATGTGGGTCCGATCTCTCCGCAGAGCCGCTTGATTCCACAGACCGGGGTGCTGTCTGATTGGTGTGGCCCGTCCGAATTGCTGTTCTAGGAGCAGCCAATCTCCCCGGTTTGTCAGCGGTCGGCTCGCAAAAGTAGGCCCTTGGGCTGCCGCGGCTCTCGATTAGTGAACGCGCTCAACGGTGGATGCTGGACTTAAAGAGGCCGACGCCGATTCGTGCCCAGGCCAGAGTTGCTGACCAACTGGCAGAGTGGTTCAATTCGGATGGAGTGCCGAGGACAGCCACTCCTGTCTTTGCGACGTGTTGACGCAATTATGGACAGTTTGGCTCAGCTGGGGACGGACATGATCGCATAATCCGGGAAGCAGGCAGACGTGCTGCGTCGCCAGCGTTACTCAATATCAGCAGTGCGTGTCGTGACGCCGTTCCCTCGTTCTTTCAATATTGTAAGTGGACGTTGGTACAGAACAATTGGTCGCGAAACAATTGAGTGTACAATAATTGTCGAGTTATTGCTTTGAACTCATGAGTTCCATTTCGGCTTTATGACAAGAACTCAAGCAATACTGGTCAAATATTCTTTGGTCAAACATAGCTCCGACGGACAGTCTTGGAACCTTGAGTCTGTGATGATGCTGTTCAACCGCTGCTCGGCCACGATGCGCGTTTGTTCGTCGCTGCAGTGCAAACAGTGACTGAGCAAGGCTGCTCATAAAAAAGCCTCCAGGAAATCACGGAAATGCGTCATCAGACTTCTGCAGCTTCGTTTCCCCAACTTATCGCAACCGTAGCATCGCGGTTCAAAGCGATCGAACAATCGACATGCCTCGCCCCTTCGACTGGACCCCTCTACGTGTTGCCGTTGCGATTCTCAAGTTTCACGAAATCTCCATGATTGTCACCGGCGAGGCGGCTTTTGCCTACTATAACTCACTGGCGTTTGATTACGACAATGACGTTCCGGTATGTTTGCACTCATCGTTGCTGCTTGTCTTGTTACCGTAATTGCTTGAGGAGCTGACTGCGGCGGCAGAACATGGAAATTGTCATCGACGACGACGACTTTCCAGAGGCTCGTGACCTCTTATGCACCAGCGGTCTCTTCACATCAAAATTTCCAGAACACATGGACATGCTCGACGGCGGATGGCGAAGCCATTGTGAATTCCCCCATCTCGCGCCGGGTGTCTGGGCAGGCAAGGCCTCGAAGAGCAGGGTCATCCTCATCCCCGCGGAGCGCGCCTGCATCGACATTGAAACTGATGTGTGCGACATGCGGTGTCCGGTGCCTGGCCTCGGCCTCGACGGCTTGACAGACGAGGACGTTTTGGATCTTCCCCTGCCGCCACTCGTGACCCTCGTGTGGTCAATGGTGCATCGCAACGCGGAGCTGAAGAGGATGGACGTCGGATTGCGAGAGGCCTTGAGCAGACGCATTGAATGACGTCCCACAACTTCACCCTGACACATCTTAGACTACTTACAATAGTGGCTGAAAGCTATCTACACCCCTTGCCAAAGAAAGAAAGTATTCCGTACATACGTATGTACGGAGTACGGAGTACTCTGCTCCGTAAAAGATGGTGAGAGCGAAAGGCGACAGCATCCGAGATAAATCGGCACTCCTCTTAGCATCTGTGCTCATGTTTGTTTATGTTCGATGTAAACCTTCCAACTGGCGCGACGGCAAGCTCACGCTCGCTCTACTCATCGGTATCAAACATTCGTTTTTGCAAATCGCATCTGAACAGCAAACACCGAGTCAATATAACACTCGTTTTTAACGACTACCAATCCTCGACATGTGTCAAGTCAAACTTGATGTCTGCACTAAGTGCGGCAAAATCTACAACCACGACTTCTGTTGCAGACCAGGGTGGTCACGTGGAGAGTTCACGTTGGGGAGGAAACCTCCAAAAGGTCTGTAGCCTGCTAGACTGGAAGAAGGAAGAACAACACACATCACGAGCTTGATAGCAACCTTCAAACTGGAGTTGGCCCTCGGCCCGTTGCTTTTCGTTGTCTGAGTCCTTATTCCCGTCTCTTGGCTCGCCACAACTTCGACAACTGCCCCACCCTGAGCTCGAGTCTTCCCTCATATCAAGACGAACAAGCCATCGATTTCTAGTAGCCTTCACGGGGCTGCTCTGATCTCTCTGTCGTTCGGAGAGTACACATAGGGGATTGTCTGCAGCACGATATCGAGATGAATACTGGGAGCGACACGGATTTGGAGATGACGGTCAGCGACTGAGAGATGGGGTTTTGCAGCGACATACTTTCTTTCACAATAGCGGCGGCGGCGAGGAGACGGCGGCGACTATGGCGGTTAGTTCACGACGCGGAGCCGCCGCGACGATGGCGAGAGGAGGAGGCAACTTACTAGCGCTGGTAAGGTTGAAAGAGAGAGAAAGGAAGGAAGGCACGGCCCGGGGGGGAGGCCGGCCTTATATAGCTAGGGCCCTGCGGCGCTGCGGCGGCTGGCTGGCGTTGTCGCGGCTGGCGTACGGGTTACTCCGGCTACACATAGAAGAGGGACCGCGAACACGGCGGCCCCGCCGCGTAAACAGACCGACCGCGCGCCCCACACCTCGGCCGGCCGGAGGACCACCGTTCATCGCCGACCCGGCGAGTTCAGACGAATAAGCCACTCCGTTTGTACCAACCAAGGAGACCGCGAACGCAGCGGGCCCGCTAAGCAAACGAGGCGACTACTCAGCGGGCGCCTTCGACGACCGGAGGACACGCCTCACCACCACCATACTGCCCCCGAATCCGCGACTTACGCTAACCTGAAGCACGATCTAGCCGTATCCCCGAGCGCCGAACGCAACCCGCTACCATGTCGGATCCGACTCGATAACGGATACACCGCGAGACCGCCGCTTCAGCGGCCATCCTTCCCTACCTGCTCGTCGACCGCATAGAGCGTTAGATATAGGTGTTCTTCCCAATCGAGGGTTTTTCCTATATTAGTCTAAGATAGAAGATCTAGAGCTTTAATTAGCTAGCTAGCGTAATAAACTTCTTCTTCTTCTTCTTCTTCTTCTTCTTCTTCTTCTTCTTCTTCTTCTTCTTCTTCTTCTACTACTACTACTACTACTACTACTACTACTACTACTACTACTTTCTTTCACAGCAATACAACAATGATTATTCTCTTGCGTCGCTTTCAGCATCTTTGCTGGAGCCAGAATGCATCGCCGTGGATACCTTAGCCCTTTTGTACAAGAAGATAGATCTACGACTCACGGACTGCCTTCGGCGTAAACACGTCTCTAGGTGTATACGACACAGAGAAGGGTCTTAACTACTTTGGGGTATTTAGAACTGTCATACATCCTGGCTTCCTCCATGCAGATCGGTTTATGCAACGCTGGTCTTTATCTCGCCGCTGATGCGCTTGCTGTGCGTAGGAATCGACTTCAGCTTGAGCTTCTCGACCACTTTGTCTCCCGTGCTCATCTCCGCCCTCGCCGCCTCCTCCTCTCGCCGTTCCCTCTCCAGGGCCAGCCTCTCCTTCTCCGCACTCTCGCTTTTGTCCCGTTCAGCCTCCTCTCGCTGCCGCACCTCTTCAGGCGCCATGAGCTTGTCTCGCCGCCGGACCAGCTTACCCAGCAGGTTCTTGCCCTTGCGTCGCGTCTTGACGTACGTCTCCAGGCCGACGAGCACCGTGTACGACTTGGAGATTGATACGTGACTCATGTCCACACCTGTGTCCTTGAGGCTGTGTACAAAGGCGCGGAAGTTGGAGGTCGGCGGGCGATAGTGCCCGCTCAGCGGCGACAGCGACGACAGCCGTCCGTTCTTGATCTTGATGAGCCCCGCGGCCGATATGCGGCTTCCTTGCAAGAAGGAAGAGTGCTGGAAGGCGCCCGAGTCTTTGATGCCGACGTAGAGGCGGAAGCTCGTGTCGGCAACGAAGATCCACGTATTCTTGCGCACCGACTTGCGCATTAGCTTGTTGAAGATGGTTGAAGCCGAGATGTGCGTGACTCGCTTAACGCCTTGCGCCTCGTCCAAGCCCGGATCAGCGTACTTGGCGGCGCGGTCCGCCTCACGTCGCGACTCGGCAGAAGATTCGGAGCTGGTGTCGCTGACGTCGTCGTCGGTCAAGGGCGGGTGCATGGCCGGGTTGAAGGCCGGCGTCGGATCATCGGCGGGTACGATGCCATGAATGCTATCCTTGTACTGCTCCGTCGTGTCGATGCGCGCGCCGCTTCGAGCCCAGCAGAGGCGCCCCTCGCCGTCGACCGTCGCCAGGTAGTACAGCCGCTCTTCGCGCGACAGGTAGCGCACTTGTTCGCGCGCCAGCCTGTCCCGCGGGCAAGTGTCCAGCTCAATGTTGCGGCCCTGTCCGTAGTCGAGCCAGTAGAAGAAGTTTTCGGTCGTGTCCGACTTCTTCCACTCCTCATGATACATGCGCAGATTGCTGCCGTAGCGGTGCTTGGAGTCGACCATCTCCAAGAAATACTGAAGGCCCATCATTTGGGCGGCCTGCCCACGCTCCGTCCGGGCCTCATCCCTTTTCCGCCGAGCCTCGGCGCGGGCTTCGGGCGAGAGGTCGTCGAGATCAGACTCGGAGGATGAGTCGGAGGAAATGTCATCGTGTCCCGCACGACGCGCCACGAGACTGGCCTTCTTCCAATTCATCCGCGCGCTCGACGGCCGCTTGTCCACGGGATCGTCGAGGGCCAGGACCTCGGCTTTGGCTTCATCTGCGCCGGTCCGGACCCGGGGCTTGGTCGACTGGCGGAACTGCGCTTCCCGTATGGCCGTGACCCATCGCGTGGTGGCGTTTAGACTGAAGCCCTGCATCTCCCGGCGGGCGCGGTACCCCCGGAAGGTCTTCTGGATAACGCGCGCGGCGTCCGCCTGCTCTTCATGTCCACTGGCTGAGGGCCGCGACTGGCGCATCTCCTCCGTGGCCCGGAGCCGCGCCTCGGCCTCCTTCTCGGCCTGTGCATGCGCGATGCGTTCGAAGTCCTCCTTGTCCGGCGGCACGAGAGAATCCATGTATTCTTTTGTCTTGGGAACAGTGACGGTCGGGGTCGAGCTGGTGGCCGACATCATCCAAGGGAAGGTTTCCTGCCGCCCTCGTCTGCCGGGGGCCGGTGGGGTTGATTGCAGTAGTCCTCCACCGGCGGCGAAGGGCCCTTGCGCTCTTCCAGTGCGGAGTGCTTCCTAGCGTATCATGTGCTCTAACGTGTTCAAGGCTGAGGTCAACGAATCGGGCCTAACGTGGCCGTGAGGGCTTCGGACGAGTTTTGGCCGTGGCGTGTGCCCGGTTTCTGCGCGATTACGTAGTTGTATAAGGAAATAGGATGGCGATATGTGCAATGCGCGTCGAGGGTCGAGGGGCGGTCGTTAATAGGTGCTCAGTAACGAGAGATACTGTCATTGGGCTCCGTGACGATGCGATGAAGGAAAAGAGTGGACGCAGGCGGAGAGAAGCAGCGGCGGCGCATCACCTTATCATCTTTGGGCGTCCTGGCGAAGAAGGCGAGAGCGGGAATCCCGGTGCGTCCGGTCGAGGCGGGGATGTAACCTAAAGGAATGAAACAGCTGTTGGACAGTATGCGCGAGTGATTTAAGACACTCGTCGAGCCGCGGAGCAGCAGAAACGGCCAGCTATAACCTTGAGGTTGTTCGTTGGGTCGGAAAGGGGAAACAGCCAATGGAAAGCTCGGCGCGAGGGCTGACGCCGCCGTGGCCTCCGGCGGGAGGCGAAGCTTCGAGATGCCGTCACCGCACGTCGGAGTCCGGTCCGAATCCTGGTAAGAAAATCGGCCAAGCCACCGTCATTGCGCATTGTAGTTTTGCTTCAGCCAGTTGCGAGGCAAAAATTATCATTAGAATTCCCCACTTCCTATTTATTCCCTGAGCGAGGCAGACTTCCTCATAGCAACATTATCCCTGGGTCCAGAATCCCAGAACCTTGACCGATGCATAAAACGCCACTGCCGAAGCATGCACGACACCGTACCCAGACGGCGCACTGACACCAACATTCAAGTATATAACATGATGAAAAAATATTGGACAAGAAGTAGAGGAAAATGCTGTCAAATATGATCGCCGGAGTTACCTGAAAAGAAACTCCTTGAGCACTGGCGACCCGGAAAACTCTGGGTTCAGCATTATACAACTGGCATCACGACGTCAGCACGGAGTCCAAACGGGCCAGGGGAAGGGCAATATGTGGCAACGCACTTCAAAAAATACTGCAGCCCTTGACGCCTCTTTGCGAGGAATGAGGGCCGGAACTTGGATATCATGCTCTTTGGGGGCAATGGGGGCACGGCGGCTTCGCAGTTGGGGAACGACTGGAGGAGCTGCCACCGCAGCTCGTCGAACTCGGAGTAGCGCTTGCGGATGTTCATGTAGCTACCCTGTAGAGACAACGTTTAATCAGCCTTCAGAACAATAGCCACCAAGGCAAGCAGCGAGAAAGTCATGGTATAACCCACACTCAAAGTCTCGACCTTCACCGTCCACACGACAAAGGCGCCAATGTTGGTCGCGCTGCCGTTGACGATCGTGTAGTCGATAATCTCGACGCTCTTGGCCCAGCAGGCAGCGTTACGGTCGTCGTTCTCGCTCGTGTCGTTGTCGCGTAGCGTGATGGCGCCTGGGGGAAGGACCGAGTCGGTCGAGAAGCTCGAGACGTTGCGCTGGTGGGTGTGCGGGCCCGAGTTGAGCCAGTACGGCGGTGAGGTGACGGAACTGGGTGACAGCGTCAACGAGCCGGCCGTCTGCGCTTCGTCGTCGTCGTGGTCGCGCTCGCGGTCGTCGTCGTGATCGCGCCGCGCCGGGCACGCGGACGAAGTGCCGGCAGCTTCATGATGCACGCCTGCGGATGTCGCGTCACCGCCGCCGCCGATATCGCGGTGCGTGTCTACCTCCGACGCCATCCAGCCATGCGAGGGTCGTGGCCCATGCGCGTTTCGCTCGTTGCGGGCCGCGCTCGCACCCTCACACGGGGCTTGTCGTCTCAGAACCCCGTGGCGGAAAGCTTAAGGTACGGTACTCGGCGGCGGCGGGCTGGCGAGAGCAGCGGACCAGTGGCTCGTCGTCATGCGCGGGCGATGGGATGGACGCGCGCGGCGTTTATGCTACGTTCGAAGGCGGCGAAAGTTTGCTTGAAAGAGGCGCGGCACGAGAGGTGCTTGGGGGAGCTGCAGAGGTGTGTCGTCGCGCGATCGTCGAGTTGGGCCATTGGCTCTGTGTAAGCCCAACGCCAGCCAGACGGATTGCGGCAACTGCAACGACGTGGGTGGGGTCGAACGGGTGGGCCCCGGCAGACGGGACACCACACACATGGCCAAATGCATTCTGGCTCCAGCAAAGATGCTGAAAGCGACGCAACTTGGCTTGACCTAGTTCGACAACGGGAAGTTCTTGCAATTGGTGAATTGAGTCGGTGTACGCGACACTCCAGAGTAGATGAAGCTGATGGCCCTGGAAAAGACTCCTCATGGGAAGATCCACTCGCTACAGCCAGTTGGCCTCGAACGGCTATCCCCAGAAGTTAGATATTCGGCTGACTCCGTGGTCCCGTTTGGCTTCCATCTGAGAGTTTCCCTTCTCGAAAGTCGGCTTTTGAGCGGCCCAGGGAGACTGCTCCCGTGAGCGAAACGCGCCTTGGCATACGTATTTAAGCGTCTGCTGGCAGTCGACCAGTCTTCGGCGAAGAACGGTGGTCCAGACCTCCCCTCGCCTCAAATAGATAGGGAGCGACTATCAAAGCCGAGCATCGCTGTCGTATGGGATAGATGGCACTTGTGCGGAGAGGTGATCTGCAGCTAGATACGGAGTAGGATTCGCAATAATGTATTTTTGGCTCGACTGCCTGGATCGCTTGAATGCAAGAGGGCGCGCCACTCAACCACCCAACCCGTTGGTTGATGCCCCTCCCCTGTCGACGGCACAATGCGGCTTTGGTCTGCGGAGTACTCCGTGCTATCTATTCGGTGCGACTATCCGTCCTACGCTTACTTTTCGTAGGATAGATAGCGAGAAGCGCAGGACGGATAGTCGCTCCCTTGATATGTTTCGTATTCTCGTCATCGGCTAGCAGCTTCAGTCGACCTGACGGAGCTCCCCCTCAACATGAGCCACGGTGGGGTGAGATCTGCGCCATGACCACTGCAGGGAAACATAAACTGGACACTAAGCCGCACCACCGTGGATACTGGGCGGGCTGGCCCCTATTGCCGCTTCGTAACAGTCCATGAGATGTCTCTCATCGCCGTCGCCTCATCCTGTCCTTGGCTTCGCGATGAATGTCTCGCTCGTGTTCGAGCAGAGAAAGACGCATAGCTGGTTACGCAACCATGCGTTTACGAGGCACAGCTTCCGATCGCACTACCGTTAGCAGCCAACGTCGTCGGCCTCGGCACTCGTACTTGGGGTTAGCCTGAAAGGCCCGCAGCGCCGTGCATGAGAGGCTGCATGGAATACGAAGCCTCAGGCCATGCCACCTGCTCGGTATCGCTCACGGCCTTTCAACCACGTCTTGCAAGAATAGGCTGAGGCGAGGCGAGTTATGCGCCAAGACAGCGGCCCCATGGGCCTGGACCTGCCGGGCGACTGTCCAAACGCACTACGTCGAGTTCATCAAGCTCGGGCACGGGTGGCTTGGCATGCTTTTTCTTGTCCCCGTGGCGACTCACAGCCCACCTGCCGGTGAGACAACGCAGCCTTGGGCGACAGCCCGGATTTGTTCATGGTGCTTGGACTTGACTCTGGGTCGGGCGAGCTAAATTCTACCGCTCGAGACAATTCTCACTTGGCTATGCGTGCTCGGGCAACCAGAATGAAATGGCCCGGCCGGTGGTCTGGCAGGTGGGCGGCACCACGGCGCTGCAACCGGCCCATGCCTCCTCATTCCACTTTGGTAGCTCGAGAATGGGCCGCCCTCCGCACCGGGACCACCGCGGCGAACGCCACCAGGGTGGGTAGCGAGCTGCGAAGCTAGATTACTATTGTCGACGGACCTCTCTCTTCTCCGTAGCGTTGGCAGGGGTCTGGGGAGCTCGGGATTGCGGTTTCGGTCGGGGGAGCCTCCCCCAATGGGTCTCCTCTTTCTCGAGCTATCTCCCTCGAGCCATATTTCTATCTCTCTGCCCAACCCTACTTCTCATTCCGTCTCTTGCCTCGTCTCGAATTCGTCTGCTTGCCTCTGACCCGCCTCTCGTTACGCCTGGTCTGTCGTTCCTCTCGCTGCGTTCGCTTCGCGTCCCTCGCTTGTGTCCATTTCTTGCTCCACTTGGACCCTGCTGTTTGATTGTGAGCTCCGCTGCCCTACTCACTCCCTTTGTCCCGGAGCCAGGTCCGCCGGTCCGCCGAGTCGTGCTGGACAGGCTGGCCTTGCCAGAGAACGCAAACTAACCCGAGAGTTTCAGTTCTATAATATCTTCTTCCAAACTCCAATTCCGATTACTATCGCTCACCGCCGAGCCGCGATGCCTTCGTTCCGGTCAACCGTCCTGGCTACGGCCGCCGCCTTTATGGGGGTTGCCCAAGCAGACTATACGATCTCCCCTGACTCCGTGCCCCTTAGCCTCCGACGTGAGCAGTCTCCTGTGCTCGGAATAAACAAACACAAACTGACTAGGATGCAGAGTCGTGGTGCGCGAACGAGAAGACCACGTGCCCCCTCATCTGCCAGCAGAATCAACCTAGGACCACGATCGAGAACGACTGTGATCCCGTATGCCTTGAACCTTTGAAACGTACCCTGGGCCGGATTTGTTCTGACTGTTTAATAGAAGGCACTCACGTACAGCTGCTTGTGCGGCAATAACCAGCGCCCCAACTTGACCGAGTACACCCTGTCGTTGCCCTACTTCATCTGCCAGGAATGGGGCAACCAGTGCGTCAAGGCCTGCAACAACGACAACTCCTGCCAGTCGGATTGCCGCGAGAAGCACCCGTGCGGCGCCCAGGACCCCAAGAGGGAGAACAAGACGACGGCCACGAGCGCAAGCGCCACGGCGAGCAAGACGGACGACGCGAACACCATCTACACGGACGGCCCCGGCGGCAGCTCATCGGGTAGCGGTAGCTCGGACAAGAAGGGGGCGGGCGCGACGCTGGAGATTGGGCGGACGTATGGCCTCGTCCTGGTCATGTCAGGCCTGTTCGCTGGCTTCGCTCTGCTGTAAGCGAATATTGCGAGTTTGGCGAGTTGTCGTTGCATGGATAGCCGTGTGCATTTTTGCTCCGCTTGGCGTTGTCGGGCTTGATTTTTCATTCGCGCCATCTTCATTTACATGTGGTTGTTAGACGTCACGCGATCGCCGCGATAATACTAATACAGAGAGGGTTGAACATTCGATATATACATGAAGACGGATTTTGCATTGCCGCGGCCGTGCTGACGTCAAGAGTCGCCTGTTTCTATTTGTGTGTGCCCGTCAAAGGCGTGCGGCTAATTGGCAATACGAGGAGAGTCTTTCACAAGACAAGCTGACGCGGTTGCCCCTAGGGCCAACAAGCCACCCGCTATTTAATTAGCCCCTTTTCGAGCGCGCCGCCCGTAGCTGTGATTTGCTGCCCTGCTGGGCTAGAACCCGAATGGCAACGGGCTCTCCATTTTAATCAGGGTCTGCAGATTCCGAGGCCCCAGTTCCTGAGGTTCCCGCGTCAGGGGGTTGCGCCCGTCAAAGTTCCGCATCACGCCCAACAGACTTTCTCACGGATGCCCCCCGATCCCTATCACCCGCGCAAGCGAATCCAGAAGGTAACCCGACGGACCCCGTAAGCGCGCAGGCCCCCGTCGTATTATAACAGGACCGCGCGCGGCAGCTGTCGCGTCCTTGTGACCTCGTCCCGAGTGCGACTGCAGCCCGCGAACCTCTTTCTCCTTCTGCAACACTGTTCCAGGTCACGTTGGCACTGGAAGACGTGCACCGACTTGCAACCCCTCCTCCATTCCAGCCAGCCCGCTTCCCGTCCGCAGCCATGTCTAGCAACGACACGCTGCCGTTGTACAACGACTCCCGAGTCGATGGCAACATGGCTCCCAACACCAGTACGTGTTCCGCCTTCAAACTCCTGCGCCGTGCTTTCTGCGCGCATCGCCTTCGGCCATGTCTCGAGCTGCGGCTGGTTTGCGCACCAAGCGCCGCGCGGCAAGGTCCCTACGCATAGCACCAGCTAACGCATCACCGCCCTCTGCAGAAAAGAACAAGGCCGAGTGCATCTCTGACGATGCCCTCATCCACCTCAAGACGTACAAGTACTCGAGCGTCGACAAGTCCCCCATATCGAAGTACATCCTCGGCCCCTGGGTATGCTGCCCTGTCCCACCCCCTCCGCGCCGACCTGCATCGATCGAGCCGGACGAGACCGAAAAATGCTGACCGTAATCGTCCAGTGGAATTTCTTTGTTGAGTTCCTGCCGCTATGGATGGCCCCGAACATGGTCACCCTGCTGGGCTTCTGCTTCATTCTTGCCAACGTCGCGCTGTGCATCATCTACATGCCCGACTTGGTAGGACCGGTGAGTAAATGGCCGCTCCAGGACATGGGCTCAAGCTCCCGGAAGCTGACCAAGGACGCATGTAGGCGCCGTCTTGGTTGTACTTTAGCTTTGCATTCGGTTTGTTCATGTACCAGACCATGGACAATGCCGACGGCAAGCAGGCGCGGAGGACCGGCACATCCAGCGGGCTGGGCGAGCTCTTCGACCACGGCATCGACTCGCTCAACTGCACGCTGGCCAGTCTGCTCGAGACGGCGGCCATGGGCCTGGGCACGTCGCCTGCCGGCATTTTCACGGCCTTGGTCCCCTGCATTCCCATGTTCTTCTCGACCTGGGAGACGTACCACACGCACACGCTTTACCTGGGATACTTCAACGGCCCGACCGAGGGCCTGCTCATTGCCTGCGCCATCATGATCATGTCGGGCATCTGGGGGCCGGGAATCTGGACACAGCCTATTGCCCACCTCTTCGGTGAATACTTTCCGGTTCTGACACATTGGCTCGGCGAGACCACCATGAGAGACATTTGGGTCGGCTTGATCGTCTTTTCGCTCGTGGCTGGCCACATCCCGTTTTGTGTCTACAACGTCGTCTTGGCACGTCGCAAGAAGGGCTTGCCAGTCTTGCCCGTGTTCTTGGAGTGGACTTCCATGGCTGTCTTCACCATCGCCATCGGCGCATGGCTCTTCTCGCCCTACAGCACTCTAATGGCAGAGAATCACCTCGTCCTCTTCTGCATTACCATGTCGTTCGTCTTCGGTCGTATGACGACCAAGATGATCCTCGCGCACTTGACCCGGCAACCTTTCCCGTACTGGACCGTCATGCTGTGGCCGCTGGTAGGCGGCGCCGTCCTCGGGAACCTGCCGCGACTGGGGCTCCCTCAAGTCAGCGCCATGGCTGAGCTATACTATCTATGCGCATATCTCGTGTTTGCCCTGGTGGTCTACTTCCGTTGGGCTTACCTGGTCATCACGGCCATCTGCGATTTCTTGGGCATTAATGCTCTGACCATTCCAAAAGAGAAGCAAATCGCCAACGCGCAAGCCCGAGCCGCTGTGAAGCAGCATTGAAAGTGGACATACGCGGCGCATGCATAGCGACAGTTGAGAGAGAAACAGCATTCGTTAATAAAGAACAGAGCAAAAGGTCGAGCGACGGTGTACAAATAGCGCGGACGGCACATCAACAGGTCGCGTTTCAACATCAATTAATAGAAAGAACCAACATACCTCAACTTTAGGATTCGCACGCGATGGTGTAAGCCGGACGAGGCAACACAGCTGTCGGATCAATGTGCCTACTGAAACGGAGGTCGGCGGGACGGAACGATAAAGAGCAATGGCGTTTGGGTCCTCACTGTTTTTGTTTTCCGTCTCACGCAGCTGCACTCCTCTGGCACCCCAGCTTGAGCTCAATGCGAGCGACTTTTGTGGCATAGCATGGTGCACTGGCCCACGACAGCATCGTTGGAGCACCAGACAGCGAAGTCTAATTTTGTCACAACCGTGGCTGAATCGAATCGATGAGTGCCCCCTCAGTGAAGCGTTTCTCTCGCTCTTTTGGTCGTGTTTCTTGTTCGTGTGTCTGTTTTATCTGTTGTCTGTTTAAACCGTCTCGCGACAGATGCTCAGAATACAGTGCATGTCATTGCTTCGTCATGCTGCCTGATCTGCAGGCAAGACAATCACGGTCGGCGTGACTCACTTCAATTGATGAAGTGTATAGCAACGAGTAAAGAACATTTGACGTGAAGCTGCCCAAGAATATCAACAATTTGACGTACTGCTGGCATTGTGACCTTGGAACCATAGCAAAGATCCCCAATCTATCGCCATGTCGTCACTCCTCAAGAAACTCTCCGAATCGGACCCTCTCATACAGTCCATCGCAGCCCATGTCGACGCCCACATGTCCAAGTTCGATGCCTCACACGACATGAAGCATATCTACCGCGTCGTTGGCCTCGCACAACATCTCTACGACGCCGCCCCCAACAGGTCCTCCCTCTGCCACCGGACCATCATCCTCGCCGCTCTGCTCCACGACGTCGGCGACCGCAAGTACGTCCAGCCGCACGACGGCGACCCGTCCACCATGGTCCGCGCCCTGCTGCTCGCGCATGACGCCCCTCAACCGCTTGCCGATGCGGTGCAGGCTATCTGCCTGGGCGTCGGGTACACGGCCGAGACAACAACGGAGCCCGAGCGCATGCAGGAGATGCTGCGACGACACCCGGAGCTGGCCGTCGTGCAGGACGCGGACCGGATCGACTCGCTTGGAGCGATAGGCGTAGGGCGCGTATTCACGTACGGAGGCGCGCGAAAGTCGGAGGGGGGCCTTGCGGGTAGAGTAGACTATTTTGAGAAGAGGTTGCTGAAGGTAGCGGCGATGACGAAGACGGAGGAGGGGAGGCGTATCGCGGAGGAGAGGACGAAGCGACTAAGGGTGTTTTTGGGGTGGTGGGACGAGGAGGCTGCGATGGAGAGAGTGTAGGGTGATAAGGACATTAGCGAATAAGCAAGGAGTGTCTTGTGGAAAACTGAGCATGCCTTCTAGAGCAGATTGATAAATGCCGAGTAAATTGCTACTAGAGTTTTGGGTATTCAGGTCCGTTGAGTGATGAAGCGCGATCGGGTTCGTGTGCTCCTCGTCGGCGTGTAGACGAGATTGCGAATCATCGCTCAGCTCCATATCCGCCGCTTCACCCGCTTCTCAGCCCTTTACGTCGAGCCTCGCCGCGAGCGTGAGGTATATCTTCGTGAAGAACTCGTGTATTTCGGGATGTGTGGATGAGAATGATCCGGCGAGCATAACTGCAATCGTCAGTCGATGATTTTCGCGGTGGATCAAGGTTACATGTATGGCAGCGTTACGAAAGTTTATTGAGAGAATGTCGGCTTTGATTGCCTGTGTTGCATGAGCGAGGTTAGAGGTTCAAGATGGGCGGCACAGCATCCCTACCTTCACCAGAACCGTTCCGCCGTATATCGGGCGCGGCTCCACGGGGTTGCCGCCGGGGCTACGACGCCGTCCGTCGTGCCGGGCGGGAGGATGCATCGCCGTCTGGCCGTGGTCCGGGTCGGCCGAGGCCGCCTTGCCCGGAGACTTGACCCCTTTCCCACACGCGCCTGCCACCAAGTCTCAGCTCCATGCCTTCTTCCAGAGCCTACTCCCATCACAAGAGATACTGTCTTCCTGCTCATTCTTCATCCCATGAATGCCGTCCTCGTCTCCCATAATCATTGCCCAACATCATCCCGGAGCGTACCTGCAGTGTGGGGGCCAACATCAAGGCCAATCGCGTCATCTGCACGTACCAGCCAGGGCTTGCCAGCATGGTCGTCTGTATTTGTGAAAGCTGCTCAGTTCTGAATCATGTCTCTTCGCAAAATAACTTCGCTGGCTAACAGGCGATGTCTGATCCTCAAGTATCTCTCGTCGACGTGCTGCAGGCGATGCTGCTCAAGCTGCGCGGGTGGTGAACGAATACAAGCGCTCATGCTCGAGATTGGTTCCTTAAAATGGCAGTCAATGGCAGTGTTGGCGTTCTGGAGCTTATCGCGATGCTACATGGCAACTGTCATCGAGCATGGCGAGCCAGGTGTTTCTCGATCATCTTTCCTGAACTAACTGATATCGACGCGGAACATCGAGCATGGAACTTCCCCTGCGCCCAGCTGAAACTTCATCGACGTAACACTTACATCAGTATGCTCCAGGTACTATGAGTTACCGCACACGTCTGGGCACGCTCAAGATCCTGTCTTGACCCTGTCGTGGCGGATATATTGATATCTCGCAGAGGTCTTTTACGAAAGCTCGATAATCATCTTCTCGCATATTACTCTAGAGTTCTATGGCATTTGTTCTGAGCGAAATGGAAGTAACGATGTCGCTTAAGTTGCCTCAGAGTGTGTTATCAGGTCCCTGGCTATCTGCATATTAGCACAACTTCTGGAATGATTTCGATTCAGCTTATTAACTTACGATGGGTAGGTAACGAGTAAGTAGTATATAGATATGCTCCATGTTTTCGATGAGTGGTCACAATGTCGAGTTGCTTGGGCTACCCGTCCGGCCCTAAAGCGGCGAAAAAAATATTGAGTGATCCCCATACCTTACTCGGTTATCTTTAATCGAGGCAAATGCAGGAGTTTCGAGATGTGTCTTTGGGTAATGTGCCTTTCGTATTGTGCTCGAGATGGCCGCCGGCTGCTCAGCGCAGCGGTCAGGTCAACTACCCGACAATGGGTCAGTTTATATATACCCACCCGAATCATCTTGTTTCCAAGAAGAAAAGCGACGTCTAGGGTAGGCACGGTGGCTCAGCAGGTACGCTCGATGATTCCAAGACACGCAACAGAAGCCCGAGCCCCACAACAAAGAATCTGGACACGCGTGCCGCTATGTGTCCACTGTAGCTCGGTGGGCATCGCACTGTAGCAAACCCGCCTACAGGCTATCCGCCTGCTGTCGCAGGGGCACTTGGGGCAGGCAAGCGCCACTAAGGGCAGGCACTGAATAGCTTCATCGTCTCGTCGCACGAGGGCCGCTCGACAAAACAACTGCCAAAAACATCGCCAAAACGCGTCATCTACATTGCGCGAGCGACCCCGAGAGGCAGCGACAAGACCATGCTAGGCCTCGCCACGATTCCTCATGGCCTCCGTCACCCGCTCCACCCGGCGAGCTGAGGGCCTGCATCACCATCACCCAATTCACGCCCCCCTCTCGGGCCTGTACCATCACGACGGACGCCAGAAGCGAGGTCTCGAGGCGGCCGATCGCGACCTCGACGTGCTCAAGCCCAAGAAGACGCGCATCGCCGTCGAGATACTCGCAAAGCCCGTGCCGTCCGACAGCGTCAGGGTGAAACCTCCTCCGATACCGCGCCAACTCCCCGTGGTAGCGACAAACAGGCCACCGCCGCCCCTGCCCCGGCCGACGGCGAGACCACAGGCCCAGCAGACGGCCACCGAAGCCGACCCGAACCTCACAAAACACCAGGCCAAGGTCATCAATGGCATTAAGCATGAGCTGGACAGGCTGCAGCCGCAGCCGGCCGACACGAGGGAACATGGCCGCAAGCTGCGCTCCCAAGAGGCCACCCGGTTCAAGAGCGAGCTGTCTGCATATTTTCCCGACTACGATGAGGTCATTGGCAACGATCCCAAGGAGCAGCGTGAGTGTCACAACCGACCTGATTCCCTCCTCCCACAACGCCCTTCTGACTGAATTTTCCAGACTTATTAAATCTCGAGACGCCGATTGTTGTCGTCGACTCGAACCCCCGACGCGTTGCACCCGAGCCGCATCGTGGAGCGCTGAAACCCCACCAACCAAAGCAACTCGTCGACTTTCCCGTGCGGGGATATGGCGATTCGCTTTTCGCAGAAGTCTTTGATGCCCAGCGTATCGACTTTCGATTTCTGGAAACCCAGCAAAATAACAAGAACCTCGAGGACCCCTTACCAGACAGCGTGTTCGAGCCCATTCACAAGCGAGCCGAACGACTTGAGCGATCGATTCGGAACTCGGAAAAGGGCCGTGCCCAGCATGAGAAGGACCAGATCATCCGCTTGCTCGAGGGCCTCCAGGGACACGACTGGCTCAGGGTCATGGGCGTGAGTGGCATTACGGAGACCAAGAAGAAGACCTTCGAGCCCGCCCGAGCCTACTTCATCAAGGGCTGCCAGTCCATACTCGAGAAGTTCCGAAATTGGAGTCTTGAGGAGAAGCGGCGGAAGCAGGAAAAAGAAAGAGCTCTTGCAGAGCAAGCCGCCGAGGACGAGGGTGAAGACGAAGTGGAAGAGGAAGTTGAAGGTGACGAAGAGGTGGAGGCGGACGAGGCCGAGGACAATGCGGAAGAAGAGCCCCGGGAGTCGTCAGAGGATGTCACAACATCTCAAGACGACACGAGCGAGTCCTCTTCGCCGGCCAAGCAGCTGCGTCAGGAAGCCATGGCCAGATCCAGAATCGCCGCCGCGACCACGAAACGGCCGCGACCACCCGCAGGGACGACGCCTCCGCAACCACCGGGACCCCCCAAGGAGTTCACGTCCTTCTTCAACAAAAAGTACGAACGGGAGACTGCTCTCCATCGCAATCGCCGGACGGGAAGGAAAGCGCTGGCGTGGGGCCATCCGCTGCCCGAGCTCGCGGAGACTGACTTCATCCTGCCTGAGGAATATCGGGATGACGATACCCTGAAGTCTCGTGCGAGGAAAAAGCGGAGGGACAAACGGGGCGTCAAGCCCTGATGTAAAACCTACTAATGGATGGAATGGCATTGGCGCATCGAGCCGTCTGATGTATGTAAGGGAAGAAACGGACAATGGGCATTTTTGGTTGCGTTGGCACGGCGTTTAGGGAGGGCTTCGTCCAGGGGCAGCACAGCGGACGTGTATACGAGTAGCTTGCGGCGTCATTGCTAGGACTTCGCGGCCAGGAACATGCACAGTGTAGTAGCCGAAGCGCATGCAGTTTTGAGAGCTCAATTAGCCGCTTTGCGAGCAAGGACAACGTACAGTTTCAAGCATGTGTTGACCTTTCGAGCTCTGGCCTCGTGCCAGCCACTCGCCGTCGTTTGTTTCTTTGGTTCGGTCGCGAGGGTCCTGGGGCCTGTTCATCTGTTCAGTGTAAACGCGCTTTCCCTGGCTAATTGTTGTAGTTGTTGTAACCAAGGTAGTAGCCGTTTCGTTGAGAATTTTATTAACATGTCACCAGGAACGCGAGTGTTAGTGTTCTACCGGGTTGTCCGAAATCGAGACAAGATACTGACTCGGACAATCTAGTCATCGACAACTCGATCGTCTTCTCCCAAGAGAATGTCAACGGCCAGGTACGAGATCCACCTTGATGCGGAGCTTTGCATGTATCAGCATTGACAGCTTCTTCCAAACAGGTCCGAATGATGGCGTACAAGGGCAACGCCTACGTTTTGGGCCGCAGCAGCGAGTCCAGCAACCTGTACAGCATGGAGGATGGTAAGCTTTCCCGCCATACGAAATCCCTACTCAACTCTTGTTCTGACTTGGATTTGTAGCTTCCATGGACTCCCTTGAGACGTTCTCTGTAAGTCGCTAATTCGCAATATCAATGCGAGACAACGGCCTGAGCGCCTATCCTTGGTGGCTCTGCTAACTAGCCTCGCAGCCGATGGACACGACTGGTTTCATCGCCATCCAAGCTGTACGTAATCGACGACTTCTTTTCCCTAGTGAAATGCTAATTTGCCCTCTCAAATCCGCCTCAAGAAGTACGGCGCGGACCAAGATCGCCCAGGGTAAGCCCCTCACCGAGGTGTAAAGCGGTGCAGGCTCCGCGATTGTTTTCTATAATGAAGGAGCGATAGGGAAAGGGAAAATGTCTTCGGCGTCAGGGCAACCATGGGCCTAAGGGTTAAAAAAAGTTGATATATCTGAGATGCCTGCCTCACCAAGCGATGGTGGAGCAGAGTCCTGCCAGATAAGGGTGGAAGCAACACTGGAAGCGTTGGAATGCCTCCGAATCGTGTAAAGTACGTTCGTTGTCGTACTTGACACGCCGCAACTTGTAAGATGCCTGCAGTAAGAAAAAGGATGCTCTGCTCTGCCACCAAATAATCCCATACGTTCACGTATAAAGGTTCGATTGAGTGTACTGTTCCAGGCATATCGCGCCATTTAGACTCTTGGATCGCACGGAACAATTGCATTCTTAAGAAATATTCCTGGGTAAAATAGTATTATGGCCTATTGTTTTAGGGAAAATGTACAACAGACTGGTGGGCATGCTTTGTGGCTTTGTGAGGTTGCTCATCCTGCAGGACAGCGCTGCGTTCCGTGAGCGGCAGGTGGTCCGTGCGCCAGAAGCTCCAGCCTCCAACTCCACGCGCGGCTGCCTCGTGAGCCTACTCGACTTTTGAAGCATACATACTTCATTTCCTCAGCGAGCGCCTTTCCCTCTGCCGGCGTCCTCCCCCAGGGCTGCCTCTCCGCGCTTGCATCCTATTCGACGCCTCGTTTGAGCCTTCGCCGGCGGGACTCGACACGTCGGTAGCGCGCTCGCCTTGTCATGAGCGCGACCCAGTGAACGCTTGAGGTGACGCCCGATCGCACATTGTCGCAGATGCCTGGCCTCTGAGGACCGCTCTCGCCAGAGCGAACCGAAACTTCGAACTTTTCGCCCTCTATACCAGGCAACTCTACACTCGTTTGCGCTCCACGAGCCCCGAGCGAACATTCCTCTTCAATGGCGCTGCATCTCGGCACCGAGCAGCATCCCCTGCTGGATGGGGGCGACGGCCTGCCTCCGATCCAGGACCAGCCAGTACACGAGTACTTCATCGTCAAGCAGGAGGTGAATCTCGAGGTCAACTTTTGCGACAGGGCGATCCATGGCACGACCGACATCTACATCGTTACCTTTAATGAGAGGGTCGAGGAGATTGCCATTGACGCGGCGCATTGCGACATTGACACGGATAATGTCACAGTCACGGACTTGCGCGAGTCTCATGGAGAAGTCATCGAGGGTCAGACGCGAAAAGGACAAGCGGTGTATCTTGACCCGTACAAGAAGCTTTCGCACCCAAAGGGCTGGAACTGGACGGCCGACCACCACGACCTCCGCCGCATGCGTGCCCGCTCCATCTTCCACAACCGCAAGACCGACGCGCCCGCCGAGAATAGAGAGCTCGAGGGTTGCACGCCGGCTTATGGGTCTCTGAAGGTGTTACTGCGAGGCAAGGGGGAGCAGGATCGGCCAAGATTGATCATCAGAAAATCAATCTCCAATCTGGATGCTATGGACAAAATGCACAGGCAGTACAGGATCCGCATACCGTTTTCCAACACGCACCCGCGTGATGGACTGCATTTCGTCGGCGTGGACCCATTGGACAGTCGTTTCACACACATGTACACCCGGCACTCGATCCAACCGGGAACGGCGTCCTGCATCTTCCCCTGCATCGACGACCACGGTGCACGATGCGACTGGAGAATTTCTATCAAATACCCGCGAACACTTGGTGACGCTCTTCGACAGGCACTTGTCACGCAGAAGGATACGGCTCCCAATGGTACAGACAAGACGCAGAGCGAGGGCCACGATAAGGCCTTGAACCTCGCGGAGGAGGACAAATTGAGGGAGATGACGGTTGTGTGCTCTGGCTTCCTCATGGAGGAGACTGTCGACCCCGATGACGACCACAAGAAGATCATGATCTTTGAGCCGGAGAAGAAAGTCTCCGTGCAGAAGCTTGGCTTTGCCATTGGCCCGTTCGAGCACATTGACTTGTCATCGGAGTTTCGAACCGAAGAGGACGAGGTTAAACTCGGGATGAGCGCGCTCAAAGTCCACGCTTACTGCTTGCCCAACCGCGGTGATTGGGTACGCAACACCGCCGCTGCTCTGACCATGGCCGCCGACTTCTTGACCTACACCTTTGCCAAGTACCCGTTCGCAAGTTTCAAGGTCTGCTTCCTGGACGACATGGTCGAAGACACCGTGCCGCTGCACTCCTTGTCCTTCGTGAGCAACCGACTGCTCTTCCCAGAAGGTGTCATCGATACCGAGATCGACGTGACGAGAAGTATTGCCTTTACGCTGACGTACCAATGGATCGGAATCAACATGATACCCAACACTCGCAACGACCTTTGGCTTGTTCTTGGCATCGCTCATTATATGACGGATCTTTTTATGAAGAAGATCTGCGGCAACAATGAACACAGATTCCGCATGAAGATCATGGCGGACAAGCTCGTCCAGGTTGACGTTGATCGGCCCTCTTTGTGGGACCTGGGTCCGAACCTCCATCTTGGCGAATCAGAAAGAGACTTCATGGCACTGAAGGCGTCGGTGGTCTTCTTCATTCTCGACAAGAGACTGATCAAAGCGTCTGGTGGCCATGGCCTGACTCGCATCTTGCAGAAGTTCCTTACCAAGGCTCAGATCGAAAGCAGCGACAGGTCAACTATTCTCGACACGGAAAAGTTCAGGCTCACTTGTGAGAAGGGCTCCAGGTACCGGCTTGAGACCTTTTGGAACCAATGGGTATACGGCTCGGGGTTCCCAAGTTTCGACGTGAAGGCAAAATTCAACAAAAAGAGGCTCTGCGTCGAACTCACTCTCAATCAAGTGCAACATCAAGTCGGAAAAAAGCCAGGCATCGACAAGAACGATTTCTTGCGGGCGATCAAGGAGCGGCGCGCTGGCGTTAAAATTGGTGATGTGCAGCCACTATTTACTGGCCCGATGACCATCAGGATCCACGAAGCAGACGGCACCCCCTACGAGCACATTTTGGAAATCCGCGAGGATGCTTCACGGGCAACGAAATTCGAAATACCTTATAACACAAAATATAAAAGACTGAAGCGGACGCGACGTCTCAAGGAGAAACACAGTGTTGGGGCCAATCTTGATATCACGGAGAATGCGGACGACGCGCTAGTCTATTCTTTAGGCGATATATTGCAGGGGCCCGACGACCTGAGGGACTGGGAGCTCATAGAATGGGATCCAGAGACTGAGCGAAAGATGGACCAAGAGTCGTACGAATGGATACGCATCGATGCCGACTTTGAATGGGCCTGCGATATGAAGCGAACCCTCGAGCCGTACATGTACGTATCCCAACTCCAGCAGGATCGGGATGTGGTCGCTCAGCAGGACGCCATGCTGTACCTCGCCAACGGACCACTTCATCCGATTGCCTCTGGGTTCCTCGTGCGCACGCTTCTTGATCGCCGTTATTTCCACGGCATCAGGACCATGGCGGCGCAAGCGCTGCCAAGGCAAGCCAATATCAAGGACATCCCCATGCTTGGGCTTCGGCAGCTTATGAGAGCCTTTCGCGAGATGTTTTGCTACGAGCAAACTAATCAGCCATACCCGAACGACTTTTCGGACAAGAAGCAGTACAATGTTCGAATCGCCATCATTAAAGCCATATCCGAAGTCAGAGATCATGCTTACCGATGCCCGCTCGAAGCTCGCCGCTTTATCCTGGACCAGCTGCTGTTTAACAACAACGAGGACAATGCCTATTCAGACCACTTTTACATTGGAACCCTCGTTGAAGCCTTGGCAACGTCTCTCATTCCGTCCAAGCAAGATGACTGGCTTTCTCGACAGAACAAGGCTCCCAACGAAGACGAGCGGCGATTTCTCGACGATGCTATGGAGCAGATTGAGCGCGTATTGCGTCGCGACGAGTGGACGAACTCATACCAAAATACGTGGACTATCGCAGGCTTGGATGCGAAACAGCGGCTGATGAAGGCAGAGGTCATCCCCAAGCAATATGTGGATTTCGCGCAGTATCTGCTTGATGGAACCCGAGATCTCATACGTATCAAGGCATTTGAAGCCTTGATCGACCTCGGGGCCATGATGGACCCCACATTTTTCACATTCTTCCTGTACGCCATGACGACTGACCGATCTCCCTATGTGCGCAACAAGCTTATTCAAGCCATGGCTCGTGGACTTGCCGCAATTGCATTCGGGGAGCATACTAGGGTCGTTAAGAGCGAACCGGCCCCGGATGAGGCAGATCCCCTTTTGCTTGTCCAGGACAGTGCTCAGGAAATCGAGGCAAGAAAGGAAATGTTTGCGCGCAAGGAGAACCTCGATGCAGCACTCAAGGCGTTGAGGAGGGAGATGGATGCAACTTATTCAAGCGACGAGAGACACTACAGCACAGCCATGCGCAAGGCGCTGGACCACCCGGCGCTCGGCCGTGAGGAGGTCGAGAGCCTGCTTGACCTCGCTGCGATGATGTTTGAGGAGGCGAGGAATTGGATCCTGACGCTGAACCTGCCGAAGGGCTGGAGGATGGAACGGCCTGCCCAGAAGCTCTCCGACCGGGTATGTATCTACAAATCCCCGTGTGCGGCTGTCACTATTGCTAACATCCTTCTTGCAGCTGATTGTCAAATTCAAGTCCTACTACAAGATCAAGCCAAAGGGGTCCATCACGCCCCCGCCTCTGCCGGAGCTGAAGAAGCCGGCCCTGTTACACAGAGCCTCTTCGATCAAGATCAGCACAAAGGCTGCGACCCCACATCGTCCCACTGGCGCGGCTCCCAACGGCACCGATAGTATCGTTTCTTTGCCGTCGGTACCCCAAGCGTCCAGTGCCGCCGTAGCGAATGCACCGCGAGCCTCAGAGACGCCTTCCACTTCCTCCGCCAAGAGAGCTCGCTCGGAGAAGGAAGACAACGGCTCACCAGCACCAAAGCGGCCCAAGACGGAGGCGCAGCGACCGAGTGTCGAGGGAGACAAGGGTAAGGCTTGGAAGAAGAGACGCGTGGTCACGCTTAAGACGAACGATCCCAAGCGTCTTGCTGTGATTCTGGGTCAATCCTTGGATGCATCACCCAACGTCAGGACCTCGCTATCGACTGGTCCCCCGAAGGAACCGTCTCCGGGAGGTTTCAAGGACAGCATCACCGCGAAACCCGCTAGGAAGCCTCTTCCGACTGGAGACTACGTCCGGAGACCGTTGCCTAACGGGGGTAATGGCGCGTCCGCCTCACCACCAGCCCCTCAGCCACCGCGCAAGATGTCCGTCGACACTAACGTAGCCGCCGCTTCTGCGTCTGCGTCGACGGCGGGCAGCCCACCGGCCGCAACGCCAGTGAGCGCGCGACCAAAGATTAAAATCATACGAAAGCCGGCTCCGCAACCACCACCGCCGACTTAGAAAGCGATGGAAAGCAACAGCCGAGCGAAGATGGGATTACTGTCACCTGCGGAAAGCATGTCTCGTCAGGGATCGCCGGCTCTCTCGATGACGGACGGAGGAGACATTCGCTCCGAGAGCCCTGAACACGAGATGAGCGCGAGGGGGTGAATATTGACGGTCATTCTCATTGCTCTCACGCCGGGCTACGCGAGCCTCGCGGGAGAATGGTCAAGTGTACGACAATTAGGGCCTTTTCTTTCTCAAGAGAGATGGGGCAGCGCGTTTGGCGTTGTGGTGTGCTTAGATGGAATACCTGTACGCGTTTACGCAGGCGGTAGCCTGCATCCAGGCTTGGGAGGCCCCAAAGGGAGCAGGCATGAAGGGCCCTGTGGTGTATCGCAGCAAAATGACGAAAATACAATGCCCAGGGAATGTTGAATTTGCAACCTAAGTAATTTGATGTCAAGCTATGTCGTCCTGTGCCAGTGCTGGGTTGGCTGGTCAGCGCTTCTACTTGTACGATGGACGATAGCAGGGGTGCATCGGTGGAGTAAGGCAAGGCTGAGAGCCGCCTTCTCCAGCAGCTGTGGCGCTGGCCAGTAGGAACGAAGCTTTTGCCCGAGAGTCCCCGCCGGCCTCCACACTGGGATCTATCGGGGCTCTATCGCGGCTTATCGGCACGTGACACGGCATCTCCCGCGGCAAGGTTGTGTGCAGCAGCCCGGCCGTCAGATCTCGTCACCCGCTCGCTCTCTTTGCCAGGAGAGCTCCCCAACTTTGCACCCAGCGGCAACACCGAGATTTTGTTGCCCCCCTCGAGCGTCCGTGGCATCGTCCGCGACCTACCCTTCCCGACACCGCTGGGACACTTGCTCCCATGTAGATGCTCGCTGGCCTGGGTGAGCCCGACAAGCTGTAAGTCCCTTCCCGTCGCCTGGTCGTGGCTTGCTTCGCATCGCGACGGCTCTGCCGCCTGAGCTCGAGCAGGCGTCGGGGCAGCACCAGCCGCTGCCCCTGGGAGTCTGTGGGAGCCCTTTGCCGCTGGCCGTCCACGAGCGGCTCCGATTACCGAAAATGGCCCGTTTCTGACGATTTTGTGTGGCAGAGCAAGCATGAACAGCCAGAACCTCCACGGCCGCAGCGGCGGTGCGCCTTACGACCGCGAGCGCGAAATGGAGGATCGGCACCGCGCAATCCAGCAACACGAAGAAATGCGCCGCGACCAAGAGCGCGAGAGAGAACGCGAGCGCGAGCGCGAACGGGAGCGAGAATCGGCCGACCGCTACCCGCAATCGACCCCCCATCAGAGCAGCGCCGGCTCAATCCCCATCCACCAGCCCGTTGCATCAAGAATATCCGGCGCGATCCACAGCCCCGGCGGGCTGCTTGCGAACCACAACGGCAGCGCCCCCCCGGCGCACCTCGGTGCTCCTCCGGGGCCCATGGCCAGCTTTGGCGGGCCCTTGCAGGGTGAGCACAACCGCCAGATGCAGCCGCAGCACGGCGGACAGCCTGGTGCCGCCGCGCAACATCAGATGTTTGCGCCCATGCCGCACTCTCAGCCCCCGCCGAACACCTCCCAGGCCGCGCCGAGCAGCGCGGCGGCTGTCTTTGGCGGCCCGTTGCAGCAGCAGCAGCAGCAGCAGCAGGGCCAGCAACAACAGGAGGGACAGCGTGGGGGCAAGCAGGGAGCCCCGATTGTGGGCGTGACGCCAGGCGGGCACCAGATCCCCGGCGGCATTACGCAGGGCCAGCAGCCCATTCTGAACGTGAGTAATCATCGTCTCTTTGCTCAAATGCACGGTGTCCAGCTGTGAATACCCTTCAGCCGGCTGGCGGCTGGCGGGCAGCGTTGGAACGCACCTCGGACTATCCGACAAGCTTTCCCCTCGTGTCTCCTGTGGCCCCAAGCTTCGCACTGCATCAACACGGCACACCCCGCGTCTCCTCTCCTTTCCTTGTCGCGTTATCATTCAACCTACTGCTTTGCATCTCCTGTTGCTGGGAATTGTTCAAGCACAAGCCCTTTAAGCCTTAGGCTGGCGGGCACCATGTCTTTGCACGATGAAGCGCTCGACGCTTTAGCACTCAGCGTCTACCCTATCGCAGCTTTGCGCGATGGAGGCCATCGGGCCATGAGTGAATTCTGGACCTTTTATCGCCACAACATTGTACAACTCATGAACTCGCCGCGACGTTCTGCAAACGGCGTCGGCGCACAAGCTAATATTCGTTGCGCACAGGATGCCCTGACGTACCTTGACCAAGTCAAGGTCCAGTTCCACGATCAAGCCGATGTTTATAACCGATTCCTTGATATTATGAAGGACTTTAAGAGCCAGGCGTGAGTGCAGACGATCGAGGCTCAGCTTTCGCAAAAGACTGACCCAGACCCAGTATCGACACCCCCGGTGTGATCAACCGCGTCTCCGAGCTCTTTGCCGGACACCCGAACCTCATCCAAGGCTTCAACACTTTCCTGCCACCGGGCTACAGAATTGAGTGCGGCGCTGGAAATGACCCGAACACAATCCGTGTCACCACTCCCATGGGCACCACGGTGCAGTCCATCGCGGGCCGTCAGGGTGACGGTCACGGTGGTCCTCCTCAGCCTCTCTTCCCGGAGCGCGGCGGGCAGTGGCAGCAAAGATCCCAGCACAGCATCGAAAGCCCCGAAGCCAACTTCAGTACTCCCGTGCAGAACGGTGCCAGCCTCTTCGTTCAGGCGGCGGCGCAAAATGCTGCGTTTGAAGGCGCTGGCGGACAGAGAAGCGCATCCCAGATGCAGGGAGGTGCCGGCGGGCCCAATGCACGCGGGGCGCAGACACCGGTCCCCGCGGGGGGTCCTGGTGGACTGAATGGCAATGCAGCGAACCAAGCCAACATGGAGCGTAGGGGCCCAGTTGAGTTCAATCATGCCATCAGTTACGTCAATAAGATCAAGGTGAGACCCTTTCCGAGGCCTGAGAGGTGCTCCAATCTAATGTCCCTCGCAGAACCGCTTCCAAGACAAACCGGAGATTTACAAGCAGTTTCTGGAGATACTGCAGACCTATCAGCGGGAGCAGAAGCCCATCCAGGACGTCTACGCTCAAGTCACGACTCTGTTCAACTCTGCCCCGGACCTTTTGGAAGATTTCAAGCAATTTTTGCCAGAGTCAGCCGGGCAGGCCAAGGCGACGCCAGGGCGTACCGAGGACGGCGTGCCGTCTGGCCCGAGTCACACTCCCCAGCCCGGTATGCGAGATGGGCAAAAGATGCCTCCGCTGGGGAGCTTTGCTCCCCCGGCGAGCGCGAGCAAGGACAACAAGAAGCGTCCTCGCGCGGATAAGCAGGCCCAGAGTGCTGATATGTTGTTGGCCGAAGCAGCGGCGTCGACCCGGCTTCAACCAACTGGCGTCAATGGAAACAAGCGGCCCAAGCTTAGCCATGCAAGGGGCGCTGGCGATGTTTCCGCGATCGAGCCAACGCTGACCCCGGTGATGCCGGAGCCGTATCCCCCGCGCTCCGTGGCGACCTCAAACCAGGACGAGATTGCATTCTTTGAACGAGTCAAGAAGTTCCTCAGCAACCGATCTTCGATGAACGAATTTCTCAAGCTGTGCAACCTCTTCAGCCAGAACATCATCGACAAGAATACTCTATTTCACAAGGGGGCGCTTTTCATTGGCGCCAACGCGGATTTGATGAGCTTCTGGAAGTCTTTCGTCGGCGTCGACTCTCATGATGTCATGATTGATAACCGTCCGGAGCCGCCAACTGACAAGTTGTCTCTGAGCAACTGCCGAGGCTATGGCCCCAGCTACAGACTGCTTCCAAAACGAGAACGCCTCAAGCCGTGCAGCGGTCGTGACGAGCTCTGCAACTCTGTGCTGAATGACCAGTGGGCTTCGCACCCTACCTGGGCGAGCGAGGACTCGGGTTTCGTCGCGCATCGCAAGAATCAGTTCGAGGAAGCGTTGCACCGCATTGAGGAAGAGCGTCACGATTACGACTTCAACATCGAGATTAACTTGAAGTGCATCCAGCTTCTCGAACCCGTCGCTCAGCAGATGCTGGCCATGTCCCCAGCCGAGAGAGAGGCATTCCACATGCCAGCTGCCCTCGCCGGCCAGAGCACCTCAATCTTCAAGCGTATTTGTAAGAAGATATACGGAGAGCGGGGTGTGGACGTCGTGAACGACATGTTCGCCCATCCTTTCGATGTGGTTCCCGTGCTGCTGGCCCGCATGAAGCAAAAGGATGAAGAGTGGCGCTTCTCTCAGCGAGAGTGGGAGAAGGTGTGGCATGCCCAGACCGAGCAGATGTACCTCAAGAGTCTTGATCACATGGGTATCCTTGTTAAGAACGTCGACAAGAGAAACTTGACGGCCAAACACCTGGTTGACGTCATCAAGACCAAGCACGAAGAACAGCGCCGCGAGCGTGCCCTCAAGGGCAAGGCTCCTCGCCATCAGATTGCCTGGGACTTCAGCGACAAGGAAGTCATTGTCGACCTTCTTCGATTGATGATGCTGTATCCGCTGCATGCTGGTCAGTACAGTGCCCAGGAGAAAGAGAGGCTGCTGGAGTTCTTCGAGTGGTTTGTCACTGCCTTCTTTGATCTCAACGAAGATGTTGTGCAAGACAGAGTACCCAAGATCCCAGTCGACTCTGCCGAGGAGGAGATGGAGGACTCAACGCCGGCCGAGCTGACCAACGGCCGCACGAAGCGCAGCCGGAAGGGTGATCTCCTTCGGGGAGTCCTTGACCCTGGTCGCAACGGCAGCAAGCCCAGGAGTCAAAAGGAAGATAGCGCAGCGTCCGGAAGCAAGGAGACTACTCCTGATGTGGCATCGGCAAACGAGGAGGAAATGGCCGATGCTCCTGAGGACACTGCAGCCCCGGAGGTCTCCAACGAGCGCTGGATGCCAACAGTGCCCAAGCCTGTCGTGGTTGACGGTGACAACGCCCTCATCGACGCTGAGGGCGAGCTGAAGGCTGATGGGTTCTTCCGCCGGCCCTGGTACAACTTGTTTGCCAACCAGACCATCTTCGTGTTTTTCAGCATCTTCCATACCGTCTACAGCCGCCTTGTGGAAATCAAGGGCCACAAGGAAGCTGTGCTGCACGAGATTGAGCGCCTGAGCAAACCAAAGCCTGCCAGGGACATTGGCTTCTCCGACAACGCGATGAACTACTTCGACAACAGTGACGACGCGACGAAGTTTTGGCCGAGGACGATGGAGCTGGTGGAAGAGTTCATCACCGGCGATATCGAGGAGCCTCGCTACCAGGACGTGCTGCGCCACTACTACCTCCGCAGCGGCTGGAAGCTGTACACTATCCAGGATCAGCTGAGGACGCTGTGCCGCCTTGCCCTCACGTGCAGCAGCACTGATGCCAAGGAGAAGACTCCGGATCTGATCCAGCAATACTTTGCAAGCCGTGATAAGGAAGAGACTAGCTATCAGACTGAGATCAGCGCGCGCAAGTTTGCTGAGAAGTGTGTCAAGGACGGTGACATCTTTGTCATTTGCTGGGTAAGTCCCCTGCCGTAACCGCATCGACGATAATATTGTGCTGACTGTCAAATCAGTTCCCCCAGAAAACCGAAGCAACGGTTCGTTGGCTGCAGCGAAGTGACACCACGTTCTACATGGATGAGATGCAGATGCGCGAGCGCTGGCAGTACTACATCTCGTCCTTCATCCGCGTCGAACCCACCGAGGGAATCCCGCGGTCGAAGCTGCAGAAGGTGGTGCTCACGCGCAACATGCCCGCCAATGACAACGAATCCGATGCAGATGCCATCCCTAAGCCTCTCTCGTACAGCGAGAACCTGACGACGAGCATCTGCCTTAAGAGCTCTAAGATGGTCTGGGCGCCGGGCACGTCGGAGTACTTCATCTACGACCAGTCTCCCAAGTCGCCCGAGAAGCGCGAGCGCCGGGACAAGTTCTACAAGGCGCTCAGCAACATGCGCGAGAGCAAGCTCCTTGAGAAGATGGTGCACAACCCGTCCTGGGCCAAGGACATGAGCCAGGAGCAGGTCCGGGAGCAGAATGACAGATTTGCCAAGTGGAAGGCTGAGGGCGTTGAGCCCCCTGCTGCAAATGGCGACGGCGAGAGGGACTAAGCGACGCCACGAGGGACGTTAGGATGGCACATTTTGAAGCAGCGGATATTTTTTCCCCGGCCGGCTTCCTGGTCGTTTGATATTTGATGCTTTGCTTACGGGGTTTTACTACGTCTCACGGGCTCTGTGTTGCCATCCTTTTACTGTAGGTATTGCGAGGAGAGAGGAACCGTCGTGGAGAGCGTTGATGGCTGCTCTTGTTACAATATCCTGTTGATTTCCTCTATTTCTCTTTTTGCTCTTTTCACTTTGAGAGTCTCAAGCTCGTGTTGCTAGCAGGAAAATGCAAAAACACTGCCCTATCTACGACGACTGCTGTCATTAGGAGTGTGCGGCCGCGAGAACTGTGTAAGTAGGTAACTTAGGGTATGTTTACAGGGCCGACGTATAAGACAAAACTCTGGGAGCATTGAATACGCTTTGAGACGTAGTCTGGGATACGATGTTGACTACAACAGGAAGGGAGTCACATTTCGGCGGTATAAGACCAGCAGATTGGAGCAGAACCTCGGGTGCGCGGAATGCGTTAGGCTTCATGGTGAGAGCAAATATTCCAGCCTTAGCCCAGCGTTGCGAAAGGCCAGAGTCTGTTATCTGTGTATAACATTACCGAGACCTTGCAATATAAGCCTAAAGTCGTTGCGACATCGATATACGGGGTGCTGTGCGTGTCACCGTGCTTAAGGGCCATTGGAAGAGTGCTCTGAGCCCGGACAAATGCCTCGATCCTCGACTGATCCTCAGAAGTGACCTGAGGTTTTCAGTCTCGCTAAGTCAAAACGTATTTGCAGGAGGGTAGAGCCACATCCCTGTACGAATAATCAGATTTTATGCACATCGCTTTAGCACCTCTATAGAGAGCTCCCCGGCACAAATTTGCGCAGGGACGAGCCGTGTTGGTTACGCCGTAATGGTTATCACTTCATCTGTAGCCCCGCCACGGCCTCAGCCTCACGTATGACCTGCATCTTACCCCAGCAATGTTGTTGATGGGCCAACTGCGTTGTTGCGCAAGCCCCAGACGCCTAATCTGTCACATGCAGGAGGTTACCAACATGCATAGGGGGAGCTAGATATATGCCCGCACCGCGTTGCAGTCGAAGTACTTAAGGGGCCCTTGCGCAGCTCCAGTCTCTGGCCTTAGACATTTCAATTGTTGGTTGGTCCTAGCCTCAGTCGTCCTTTCGGCCACCTGGGTCCTTTAGTGCGGCTTGTTGGATAGCATGGCTCTCCAACTGTCCTCGTCCGTGCTGGACGAGCTCAACACGACGGAAGCGAAAGCGCTCCATGAGATCACGGACAAGCTCAGCTCCCGCGGCGTTGGCAAGCTCGTCAATCTCCCCCAAATAATCGTTGTTGGCGGGCAGTCTGTTGGGAAGTCCTCCGTCCTCGAAGCCATCTCCCGTGTACGCTTTCCAGTCAACAATGACATTTGCACGAGATTCGCAACGGAGCTCGTGCTTCGACAATCGCGACAGACGCGAGTAGACGTCAGTGTCAGGTTTGACGACAACTCAAAGGCACCGAAGACGTTCCAGCAGACCGATTTCAATGAGAATGACCTGCCCGGCATCATCACCAAAGCAAAAGAATACATGGGCATTGCCGCTACTGGCAAGGAATTCTCCAAGGATGTCTTGCGGCTTGAGATTGAGGGCCCCAACATGTATCCGCTCACTCTGGTTGACCTCCCGGGCATCTTTCACGTCGAGACAGACCATCAGTCTGAGCAGGGACGAGAAACGGTTGATAAACTCGTCGAGAGCTACATGAAAAAGACGAATAGCATCATCTTAGTCGTCATCCCGGCAACTAACCAGCTCGCGAATCACTACTCCCTCAGAGTAGTCAGGCAGGTTGACCCCCAGCGGGAGCGCACTTTGGGCGTCATCACCAAGCCTGACCAAACCCGACCTGGAAGTTCAGACGAGCGCAATTACATTCAGCTGGCCAAAAACCAGGAGAGCACCCACAAGCTCAAGCTAGGCTGGCACGTGCTGCGAAACAGGGCTGAGGATGAAGAGCACTTAGATGAACGTGACGCCATTGAGGAGGCTTTCTTCAAGGAGAACGAGTGGGCATCGCTTTTCCCCGAGGATCGGGGTATTGCGAACCTTCGGAGAAAACTGAGCACGGTGCTGTACAAGCACATCAGAGAGAACATACACGGCGTTATTGGGGACATTGAGAGTAAGCTAAGAGAGAGGCAGGCGGAGCTGAGCCGGCTTGGACGGCCCAGGTCTCGGCCAGAGGAAATGAGGTCCTTTCTCCTGACGATTGCGGATGAGTTTCAGCGCCTCGCGCGTGATGGAATCCACGGACGCTACAACGACCCGTTCTTCGGGGACCTGGACGCCACGGACAACAAGCTTCGCGCTCTGCTAAGGAACTTAAATCGCGTGTTCAACCATGTCCTCAAGACCAGAGGCTCCACGCATATCATTGCTCCTCCCGACGGCACCGGACCGCAGCCAGCCACGACCCCTGAATTCCTCACAAAGTTCTTGAAAACGTACCCTTACGAGTTCCCAGACCCCACGCCGATGACCAGGAAAGCCCTCAACAAGCGGTTGGAGGAACAGGCAGCGCACAACCAGGGACTAGAGCTTCCAGGAATGCCGAACCGTGAGCTCGTCACGAAGCTGTTCCAGCAGCAAGCGGCACCGTGGAAGGACATCGCTGAGTTCCACGTCCAGCAGGTCACGCTCGTGGCTAAGGCGTTTGTGGACCAGCTCTTTCGACATGTCATCGGCCCGCCCGACGCGAGTCCGACTACCGAGGCCATTCTACGGATCTGCGTGGATGGCTTCTTCGCGGAGAAGGAGCCTTTGCTGGAAGCAAAGTTAGAGGAGCTTCTGCGCCCTTACACGCGAGGCTACGCCATGCCGTTAGATGTGGACTTTCAGCAGACAAGGCTTCAGAGATCCAACAAACAAATCGTCGCGGCCGTGGAGTCCTTGCTCGAGGGACATCCGGATGCTGTCGAGACTTGGAAGGAGCGTACCCGGAATGTCGTTCAGACAGTCGTGACAAACGAAGGAAGCGCGAATGGCTCCGAATTCGGCACGGAGATTGTCATTGATATGATGGAGACGTACTACGAAGTGAGAGTCGCCCGCACAAGTTAGGCTATCGGCTGAGCTAATGTCACCTCGCAGATGTCTTTGCGTACGTTCACCGACAACGTCGTCAACCTGGCAATAGAGGGCTGCCTTGTTTCCGACATACCCGACATTCTGACGCCGCGAAAGGTGAACCGAATGACAGACGAGGAGCTTAAGGAACTCGCTGCTGAGTCGGACGATGCGCATTCGCGCAGAGTCCATCTCGAGGCCGAGGTTGCGATTCTTCGCGAGGGCCTTGAACAGTGCCGAAAGTATAGGCCTAGAGGCGTTACCGGTAAGTAGAGTCCGTGTCTCCAGGCCAGTCTTGGATTGGCAATGCTAATGTCGCTCAAGTCGTCCCGTCGGCGCGCCCGGCCACTCCCGCCACGGTGCCGCGGAACAACGTAGGGCTCGCTGCAAATGCTTCAACAGCAGTGATATCCGCCCCTGCAGGCGGCATTGCCGAAAATCCCGTCGCTTCGGCCAAGAGAGCCAAGGAACCTAAGAAGTCAGCCTCAAATCGTAGTATTTTCGAAAGCGATTCGGCAGTCGCCGGTGGATCTACACCAAAACCAGCTGCATCTAATCTGTTTTCTTTCGGTCTGTCACCGGGGGCGGGACCAGTTGCCCAGAAAGGGAACGCGGGCTCCGCGAGTAATCCTTTTGGAAGTAGCTCGACCTTCTCCGGCAGACCTGCGTCAGATTCACCCGGGTTGTTTGGGTCGGGCCTGTTTACGCAAACTCCCAGTAGCGTGACACAGAACACGGCTTCCACTGGTTCTTCCGGTGGCCCGGCCGGCGACTCTGTCCGATCAAAAGGTAAGTACGACGTACTCTTGGTGACGATTCTGAGCAGACAATAACGAAAATACATAGGCAATTCAACCAAACAACAAGGATTTTCGTTCAATTGAGAGGTTTCCGATTGCGTGGTTGGAGCATGAGAACCTATACCAGCCGCTGATGGAGAGGGAGTCTGGGTGGAGTGGTGGAAACCTTATACAATACAAACACATATGTGCTTCTGAGGATTATCGATGCTTTTCGCCTGAGGAAATGACAGTGGCGAGATATCCCAAGCCATTGCGTAAATGATCCTATATTTTTAGTTGTAGTTTAGGGTAAAAGGATTGTTGCACTGGCCTGGAGTTGATTGAGTTGAAGCATGTATTGATTATGATGTCTATCTGGCATATATAACTCATATGGCAGAGACCAACTTTTTGTTCTCTCAACGACAAGTCGTGAGTTCCCCGGATCTATCTACTCCAGCCTTAGTCAAGTCGAACGAAGCATCGGCTCATTCAGTCATTACAGCCTCGACACGTGCGGATTGTCGTGGGGTCCGAGGTGGTTGTGTCGCGCGTCGTCGAGTCATTGCAGACTCTCGATGACGAGGGCAGAGGCGCCGCCGCCACCGTTGCAGATGCCAGCGCAGCCAATCTTGGCACCCTTGTTCTTCAGGACCGAGATGAGGGTGGTGACAATGCGAGCACCGGAGCAGCCCAGGGGGTGGCCGATGGCGACAGAGCCGCCAAAGACGTTGACCTTTTCGGCGTCGAGACCGAGCAGCTTCATGTTGGCAAGGGCGACGACGGAGAAGGCCTCGTTGATCTCGTAAAAGTCAACGTCCTTGTCGGAGATGCCGGCGTGCTTGATGGCCTTGGGGACGGCGAGCGAGGGGGCGATGGTGAAGCGCTCGGGCTCGCGTTCGGCGTCACCCCAGCCGAGGATCTTGGCGAGCGGCTTGACGCCGAGCTCCTTGACCTTGGCCTCGGACATGAGGACGACGGCAGCGGCGCCGTCGTTGATGGGGGCGGCGTTGGGGGCGGTGATGGAGCCGTCGGGCTTGAAGGCCGGGCGCATGGCCTTGAGCTTGTCGACGTTGAGGTTCTTGACCTCGTCGTCGCGGTCAACCTTGATGGCGGGCTTGCCGCGGCCGCCGCTGACCTCGACGGGGACGATCTCGGTGAAGTGGCCGGCCTCGGTGGCGGCCTGGGCCTTGCGGTACGAGTTGATGGCGTACTCGTCCTGCTCCTCGCGGGAGAAGGTGTGATCGACGGCGCAGAGCTCGCCGGCGAGACCCATATGCTCCTTCTTGTAGGCGTCGGTGAGGCCGTCCTTGAGGACGCCGTCGACGAGCGTCTGGTCGCCGTACTTGGCGCCGTTGCGCAGGTTGGGCAGGTAGTGGGGGGTGTTGGACATGGACTCGGTGCCGCCGGCGACGACGACGGAGGAGGTGCCGAGCATGATGTTCTGGGCGCCGAGGATGATGGCCTTGAGGGACGAGGCGCAGACCTTGTTCACAGTGGTGCAGACGGTCGTCTGGGGCAGGCCGGCGCCAATGGCGCACTGGCGGGCAGGGCCCTGGCCAAGGCTTGGGGAAACGTCAGTTGCGATAGTCGCAGGAAGGGTCTGCGGATGCAGGCCAGGCTGGTGCGACATACCCAGCGGAGAGGACATTGCCAAAGTAGACCTCCTCGACGTCCTCGGGCTTGATGCCAGCCCGCTCAACGGCGCCTAGAGAGGCGTTAGACCGTCACTGTTTCGTTCCTGCGAGCGTCCGAGATGGCGTACCTTTGATGGCGGAGGAGCCCAGCTGCGTCGCGCTCAGGCTTGACAGAGAGCTGCGGTGAGGTTCGTCAGCACTGCTTCGTTCCGTGATCGGGCGGGGCCCATTTGGAGGGGTCGTCGCTCACCCAAGGAACGAGCCGATGGGGGTCCGGGCAGCGGAGACGATGTAGACGGGGGGGAGGCCGGCCATGACGGGCAGATGTCTGGATCAAAGCTGGGAGAGGATCGAGAGACGGACTGAGGCTGGAGGGAAATAATCTGGCACGGTGAGGATAGGGAGGTGCAGGTGGGAGGGGAGGGAGGCGGACGTGGTGAGCTTCAAAAAGATTGGGAAGATGGTCCCCTGCTGCGCGCGCGGCGAGGGTGGGCCAATGTGGGCTTAGCGGCGCCATCGGCGCATCTTGCGCTTGGACGCGCTGGCCCATCCCCAACGAGTAAGTTCGGTTACTTGCCGCGTCGGGAGATGCTCACAGTCCTTGCGGGAGTTTGATTCATGGTCGTTGAGTGGCTGTGGCTAGCTAGCTGCTACGATCGACTTGTCGGGATGGGGTACACGGAGTAGATTTCTACGAATCCAACGCAGGATAGACAACTTGTTGGCTCGCGACCTCGTTGCCTCCCCGCCTCACCTCTACCAGGCGCATACTCCGTACTGTCCTGCGCACTCGTACGTTTCGAGCCACAGTGAGTGGGATGCGTTGCACTCCGTGCAGGGTCTACGGTTGCAACGCATCCTTTCGTGGTGGATCTCGATGCGTAAATACGTGGTGTCGCCGAGCTGAACGAGCCGTCCATGGGTATCCACTGCAGCGATAATCCCTAGGCAGTCTGTCACTCCTCATTCTGAGATATCGGCTTCCGTAGTTGCGAGAGCAGCTAAGCTGGATGCAGCCCGTGTAGCGAGTGCATGATCGAGGCAACTTGCAGGGAGCAGATGTCCGACCTCCGTGTCGAAGCGGTCAGCAGCTTGTTGTATCTGCAGGTGTCATTGGGCGCCTTGTACTCTAGGATAAGAACACCAACCAACAAACTACCGCAGTTGCATCGCTTGCAAGTATGTTTTTTTTTGTCTTGGTTTTGTCCCAATAGTCGAACGGATGATTGGTTGCCATTGACTTAGGTATAATGTTATACTCAGTTGAAGTCTTATTTGAAGGGTCAGTATAGGAAACAGGTAATGGGTATATTATGAAAAGTGGATAAAGTATTCAGACATATATAACATTCCTCCGCTTTACGCTGTTGCGTCTAAATCTCGCGGACCGCTGGAATCCTCTGCCTGAGCGAGTAACGTACTCTTTCAGCTGCCGAGTTCAGACTTCTCAAAGATGCGACCGCAGAGGTGCAGCGCCTCTACCGTAGTGTTTGCGCTCCGCTGTCGGCAGACCCGCTGCGTAAGGGGACGTGGACGAGTAATGGCGCTATGCCTGCTGAACCCACTCTCCATTTTGGCGGGCACGGCGCTGGCCAACCAGCTCCGGAGCGCACCCCAGCTTTCCGCAGCCTTGCAGATGGCGGTGCACGTGACGCAGCCTCAGAGCTCGTCATCTCAAAAAAGTTACAGCTTGCTAGCGGGCGAGGCGCGAGCTGCCACTACCACGACGGAATCACGGTGAATTGCGCCGCCTCCGAATCAACACTCCGGCGCTCTCACCTCGTCATCGACAGCATGGATGACCTCTACGACGAATTCGGCAACTTCATTGGGGAGGAGGCCGCATCCGAGGAGGGATCCGAGGCGGGCGTGGCCGCCAGCGACTATGTCTACGACGACGAGGAGCAGGCTCATGGGCATGGAGTGACGGGTGATGAGCTCATGGAGATTGATGGTATGTTACGCCCGCTTACAGTGTTTGTTCTTTCGATTGACTTCGGCCTCGCGACAGAGGGCCCCTCCAACGCCGTCATCCTCCATGAGGACAAGCAATACTACCCAACGGCCGGGCAGCTGTACGGAGCCGAGGTCGAGACGCTCGTCGAAGAAGAGGATGCGCAGCCCCTCACTCAGCCCATCATCGCACCCGTCGAGGTCAAGAAGTTCAACATCGAAGAGGCCGACCTGCCGCCTGTGTTCTTCGATCGCGCATTCATGACAGACCTGATGAACCTGCCGGAGCAGACGCGAAACGTTGCGCTTGCGGGCCACCTGCATCACGGAAAGACGTCCTTCATGGACATGCTCGTCATGGAAACACATGACATCACCGACAGACTGGACAAGAGGAGTGGGCGGAAGCGCGACGAGAAGCTGCGATACACCGACATTCACATTCTGGAGCGGGAGCGTGGCGTGTCCGTCAAGTCTGCGCCTATGAGCCTGGTGTTGCAGAGCTCCAAGGGCAAGTCGCATCTCGTCAACCTCGTCGATACCCCCGGCCACGTCAACTTCGTCGACGAAGTGGCAGCCGCGTTTCGGCTCGTTGACGGCGTGTGTCTCGTCGTCGACGTCGTCGAGGGCGTGCAGGTGAACACGGAGCAGATCATCAAGCACGCCGTCCTCGAGGACATCCCTCTCACCCTCATCATCAACAAGATGGACCGCTTGATCCTGGAGCTGAAGCTGCCTCCCAAGGATGCATACTACAAGCTCAAGCACGTGGTCGAGGAAGTCAACACAATCATCACAAACACGGCACCCACCAAGGCAGCCTCGAAGCGCATCAGCCCAGAGAAGGGTAACGTGCTCTTCGCGTGCACTGATTTCGGCTGGTGCTTCACACTGCAGTCCTTTGCGAAGATGTACGCCGACCAGTATGGTGGCATCACCGCAGAAGACTTCGCGAAGCGGCTGTGGGGCGATGTCTTCTTCAATCCCCGGAAGCGCAGCTTTACCCGGAAACCTGTCGAAGAACAGGCCGCGAGATCGTTCCTGCACTTCATCCTGGAGCCCGTCTACAAGATCTTCACGCACTCCATCAGCGACAGCCCCGCGAAGCTGAAAACGGTGCTGGAGTCCCTTGGCATTGAGCTGAAGCCGTCGCAGTACAAGGCCGACGCCAAGGTGATACTGAAACTGGTGTGTGAGCAATTCTTTGGCCCCTCCACGGGCTTTGTCGACATGATCGTACAGCACGTTCCCTCTCCAGCCGAGGGGGCCGAGCGCTTCCTGGAACGGTACTACACCGGCCCGCTGGATACCAAAGTTGCTGCTTCAATGAAATCCTGCGACCAGGACGGTCCCCTGGTAGTCCACGTCACCAAACTGTTCAGCACTTCCGATGCGAAGAGCTTTTACTCGTTCGGACGCGTGCTTAGCGGTACGGCTCGGCCGGGCATGGAGGTCCGAGTCCTTGGCGAAGGGTACTCGCTGGACGACGACGAAGACATGACGGCGGCAGCGATTAGCGAGGTCTTTATCGCCGAGACTAGGTATAACATCCCTACGGACGGCGTTCCAGCAGGCAATCTGGTGTTGCTGGGTGGCGTGGACAACTCCATTGTCAAGTCGGCGACGATTATGGCACCAAAGCTGGAGGACGACGAGGACGCGTACATTTTCCGACCACTCACACACTTCACCGAGTCAGTCTTGAAGGTAGCCGTTGAGCCCATCAACCCATCGGAGCTGCCCAAGATGTTGGATGGGTTGCGCAAGATTCAGAAGTCTTACCCACTCATCGAAACCAAGGTAGAGGAGTCGGGAGAACACATCATCCTGGGAACGGGAGAACTCTACATGGACTGCGTCCTTCATGACCTGCGCCGCTTGTACGCGGATATGGACATCAAGGTGTCTGACCCCGTCACCCGGTTCTGCGAAACAGTGGTGGAGACATCTGCAACGAAGTGTTATGCCATAACGCCGAACAAGAAGAACAGAGTCACCATGGTGGCGGAGCAGCTGGAGAAGGGCATCTCCACCGACATTGAGACTGGGGCGGTCAGGATCCGGGACCCCATACGCAAGACGGCCAAATTCTTCGAGGATAATCACGGATGGGACAAGCTGGCGGCTAGGAGTATCTGGGCGTTTGGGCCGGACGACAAGGGACCCAACATCCTGCAGGACGACACTCTTCCCACTGAGGTAGGCACAGCTCTCGCGCCGATCGTTCTCGCCGTGCACACGATGCTAATTTTTCTTCAATAATAGGTTGATAAGAAGATGCTGAACACGGTCCGGGAATCTATCCGGCAGGGATTTAATTGGGCTGTTCGCGAAGGACCCCTGTGCGAAGAACGTAAGTGTCCCTGTGCGGTGTAGCGTAACTTCCGATGGCTAATCTTTCGCGCAGCCATTCGCAACACGAAGTTTAAGGTCACAGACATAACGCTGGCTGCCGAGGCTATCTACCGCGGTGGCGGACAAATAATCCCGACTTCACGACGAGCGTGCTACTCGTCCTTCCTGATGGCTTCTCCTCGCCTGATGGAGCCTGTTTATGCCGTCTCCGTTACCGGCCCAGAAGAGTCTTACATGGAGGTGTACAACGTGCTAGCTCGTCGGAGAGGGCACGTGCTGTCGGACGGGCCTGTGGCTGGAACGCCGCTCTATCGCGTCAACGGATTGCTGCCGGTCATCGACAGCTTCGGGTTCGAGACGGACCTGCGAATCAAGACGCAGGGTAGCTCCATGGTGAGCATGGTCTTCGATAGCTGGAGCATCGTGCCCGGTGACCCGCTGGATAGGGAACAGGTCATCCGACCCCTGCAGCCGGCGTCGACACAGGCAACTGCCAGAGACTTTGTGCTGAAGACGAGACGGCGCAAGGGGCTGAGCGAGGACGTGAGCGTCAGGACGTTCCTGGAGCCCGAATTCTACCAGAGCCTCATGGAGAGCGGCATGCTGGGAGACATGTAAGGGGCGAGGTCTAGGGTTTGTGTTTTGGACTACATGTTCTGCCAAAGGCGCTGCGGCGTGGAGGTTTTCGCGATGTCATGGGTGTACACATTAAAACGGGGGTCATTTAGCGTCACGGTGCGTCGATGGCTGCGAAGGAGGGTTAGACTCGTAGATCAGCCCACAATGGAAGAGTCGAGCACGGCAAGGAACCAGCTTGGCGTCCGCATGGTAGCATCAGCCTTCAATCGTGCAGGTGAACTAGGCATGTCGGCAACGTGAAGGCATGGCAGACCGCATGTAGTTGGCGGCAGCCAGCCAATCGCTTCATTCTATCACCGCAATGGTCCAGGCGGCAGGCGTCCGCGCGGCACGGCATCGCGACCTTTGCCAAGTTCTCGTAGCCGCATTTGCATTGCCGCCATGCGTATCAGTTGATCTAGCCATAAGCCGCGTGTGCATTGCCGCAACGTCTATTAGTGATCTAGCCTTACTCATCAAGCAATCCTATTCTTGACGGGCCAAGGGTAAGCTTGCGAGTTATGTGGGGATGTTGGACTACTTTTGGACGAGCTGAGCTTGTGCCGATGCATGGGCCTTTGGCTAGAGCAGATTGTGCTCACCGCAACACTGGCGAGGTAATTCAATGCAAATGAGATATTAATAATTAATTAATTACGAGGGTGCCAAGTTGGCAGAGCTACGAAACGCGGGAACGGGGGTCTCGTCGCGGAGCAGCCGGTTCGTCAGTGGCTCCATATATCGAGCCGGGGATCTCGCTAGCGACCAGGGGGTGGCGGCGGGAAGGCGACGATTTACCCCGCAAAGGCGCATCTCTCCCGGTCGAATGCCCAGCCTGGGCGCTGGGCGCTGGAAGAGCCGAGGCTTGGAGACCGTGTAAGTGGACAGAGACGGCAGAGGGCTGCTTGGGCCGTGGCTTGTGATTGCATCCCTGGCTGTCGATGACGCTGGCAACGTCGACGTCAGTGGTGACCGCTGAATATGTGAATCGGGAGTAGGGTTGCAGCGACGAGGCCGCATCGTGTGTTCGTTCATCCAGCGGGTTCGTAGGTCCGGATGCAGCAACTGCCGGCGCAGAAGCTCGCTGAGCGGCCAATTGAATAAGCTGCTGACGAGATGTTGGATATGGGAAGCTTCCCAGGCCGATGGGTATCACGGAAGCCGGCGGACGTGTTTATCAAGCACGTTTTCGAGCTAGCTTGACCTGTGTGGACCATGGGTATGGCAAGCCGGGCTCGCACTACCGAGTAGCATTGCTCCTCGCTGCAGCTCATGGGTCTGCAGACTCGGCAGGCGTCTTGTCGTCCGCTTCCGTGGGCAAGGAAATGATGATGCTGCAGGCTAGTGCATGGCCTCCGTGGTGAGGTCGTGCCTGCATGCATACAGATAAATGGGCGATGAGCCGCTCTCTCTGGTGACGATCCTTGTGGCTCTTCCGCAAGTCGTCGTCCATGAGACTCACACTCTGAGGCTCTTCAGTCCCACGTGGGAGGTAATATAGCAAGAACGGGAAAGAGTTCGGTTTCAAGTTCATCCAAAGTCTCGAGCCTACTGCCGATCATGTGGTCCCGGCTCCTCAACCCCCTCGTCCTCCTCCTCGCCACCTCCCTCTCCCTCACTGCCGCCGTCCATCTCGAGGGCTACGACTTCATCGTCGTCGGCTCCGGCGCCGGCGGCGGCCCCCTCGCCGCGCGCCTCGCCCTCGCGGGCCACAAGACGCTGCTCATCGAGGCCGGCGACGACCAGGGCAACAATGTCAACTACACGGTGCCCACGTACTCGGCGCGCGCGTCCGAGGACGGCGCCCTCGCGTGGAACTTCTTCGTGCGGCACTACGCCGACGACGCGCGCCAGGCCCGCGACTACAAGACGTCGTACCGCACGCCCGACGGGAGCCTCTACACGGGCCTCAGCCCGCCCAAGGGCTCCAAGATGCTCGGCACCCTGTACCCCAGGACGGGGACGCTCGGCGGCTGCACGGCGCACAACGCCCTCGTCACCATCTACCCGCACCGCTCCGACTTTGAGTACATCGCCACGCTGACGGGCGACGAGTCGTGGTCCCCCGACAACATGCGCAAGTATTTCGTGCGCATGGAGCACAACCGCTACATCCTTCCGCTCCTCCCCGGCGCAGCGGGCCACGGCTACGACGGCTGGCTGTCCACGGAGACGGCGCCCCTGACCATCCCCCTCGAGGATCCTCAGCTGCTGAGCCTCATCACCGGCGGCACCTTTGCCCTCGGCAACTACACCGACACGCTGATCAACCTGGGCTCCGTCCTGGCCGGCGATGCCAACGCCGACTCGGCCAAGCGCGACGAGCAAGGCGGCTACTTCCAGGTGCCCATCTCTGCGGACGGCGGCAAGAGGGTCGGCTCCCGCGAGTTCGTCGTCGCCGTGCGCGATGCGAAGAACTCCGACGGCAGCAAGAGGTACCCCCTGGACGTGCGGATGAACTGCCATGTCACCAAGGTCGTCTTCGATGAGAGCGGCGATGAGCCTCGCGCCACGGGCGTCGAGTTCCTGGACGGCGCGTACCTATACAAGGCCAGCCCGCGCTACAAGTCGTCGAACAAGGGCGTCCCAGGGTCTGCGGATGCTAAACACGAGGTCATCATCGCCGGTGGCACGTACAACTCGCCGCAGCTCCTCAAGCTCAGCGGCGTCGGGCCCAAGGACGAGCTCACCAAGTTCGGCATCAAAGTCGTCAAGGACCTCCCCGGCGTCGGCACCAACCTCCAGGACCACTACGAGGTCGCCGTGCAAGGCACGGTGCCTGTCGACTTCGCCGCCCTTAAAGGCTGCACCTTTTCCGGAGATGACCAGACCGACCCGTGCCTGCGCAGGTGGGAAAACCCCATCCTGGGCAACCGCGGGACGTACTCGTCCAACGGCCTCGCCGTGGCCATGCTGCTCAAGTCGTCGGCGAGCGCCACCTCCGAGTACGACGCCTTCGTGTTCGGCGGGCCCGTCAACTTCAGGGGCTACTTCCCCAACTACAGCATCAACATCACGGCGAGCCACAAGATGTTCACCTGGGCCATCCTCAAGTCGCACCCGCGCAACAACGCCGGCTCCGTGACGCTGCGCTCCGCCGACCCGCTCGACGTCCCGGACATCCTGTACAACTACTTCGACACGGGCTCGGGCGACGCGTCAGCCGACCTCCGCGCCATCCGCGAGGCTGTGACGCTGGCCCGCGACGCCTTCAAGCGGCAGCTTGTCCCCGTAAGCGAGGTCCTGCCCGGCGCCGGCGTCGCCTCCGACGACGCCATCGAGACGTACGCCAAGGACACGGCCTGGGGCCACCACGCCTCGTCGACGTGCCCCATCGGCGCCGACGGCGACCCCATGGCCGTCCTCGACTCGAGCTTCCGCGTCAGGGGCGTCCAGGGGTTGCGCGTCGTCGACGCGAGCGTGTACCCGCGCATCCCGGGCACCTTCACCGCCGTGTCGACGTACATGGTGGGCGAGAAGGCGGCTGACGTGATATTGAGCCAGCTGAAAGCCTAGGGTGGTGCAATGGTGCATCCAGGGAAGGGCATGTCGGTAATGCGTGAACGTAGTACATGATCTGAAGGCGACGGGAGTGATATTGGACCAGATGAAGGCGCAGGGGTGATAGTAATGGATGGTGCATTCAGGGAAGGGCACGTTGATAATGTTCATACGTAGTAGATAACCTTCAAAGGGATGACAATGCCAAACTCTGTCCACGCAACTTGTTACATCGCTTAAGACCCAGCAGAAGGATTAGAACTAACTGCTACGAGTAGCTCGGACAAGCAGGACAAGCATGCAAGATCGTGGCGGTGCAAGTGCAATATCTCGATCTGCAAGGCGAAGCAAGAGGAAATATCCCGCGATCCATGCAGATACTGGAAAGGAGCCGCATCGCCTCATCCTGCGAAACCTAAACGGGACACGACGGGGCAGCTCATTGGTCCTCGGCACATGGTATCGCATTGACAACTACCTCGTACGTATGGCGTGTTATCTGTCCCCAAGCCACGAGCTTAGCGTTGGCCAGCATGCATGTCTGGTACAAGATAGTTTGATAATGAACGACTTTTCAAACACACGTAGCGGAGTACGGTGCGCAGGGAGAGTATTACGATCATGAACCGCCCTTGGCAATGCAACGAGAAGCCGTAATCGAAATCCAACCTTTCGTGATCCTTCGAGCGCCAAGGAGGTGATTTAGACGGACGTCGGCGGCTTCCGACGACGGCACAGATCGTTCCCCACGCGTACCCGCATTCCGAATGCCGGAACTTGTACATGCTCCGTAAGGTCTGCGAGATCCGACGTTGAGCATCCGGCCCGCCGGGACCCGGAATCAGCCATTCCGGTCTCCTGGAGCCGTCGGAGGCTCCACAGAGAAGAATCCCTTCCGCCGCGGGTTTTGTCAGTCTTCACCGCTTCCTACTCTGTGGAGGCTTCAGTTCCCCGAAAACATCACGGCGAATGGACCGCGACTGAGTCAACCGTTTCCATTAGCACAGGCACATAAGTCAAAGCGCCGCGCGTGCCGCGGCGTCCGGCAAGGGTCATCGATGCTTGCTTGACAACTGGGGCTCCATGTGGGTTCCTTGCAGATCCTTCTTCAAGGATGCGTCCAAGTGCCACAAACTCGTACGAAATGACGTCCGGCAAGAGATATTGCCGCGCAAGAGCTTCCCAATCGGCCCGAGCCGTCAAGAGCCAACACGAGGACATTCTCGGTGAACGTACGGAGTACACACCGTGTATTGGGATGGTGGGCTCAGCGAGAATGTGTTTCCGCTCGACATCGTCGCCTGTATCTTGATGTGATTGAACCCTTGAACGCGCAACGTCGCTAGTGCCGCCGACACAAGCTGATGGCATGTTTTGACGATTTGCCATGATAAACCCCTGCAGCCGATTTCGACCAAGTTCTGCGAAGACATCTCGGCGTAGGGGTAGAGCGTCGACAATCATCTCGGGACATGGTTCGTGAAGTGGGGGCTGGGGTCGTGCGCAAAAGCAACAAGAATGCGGAGTACTCATCAAAGATGCCTCTGCAGCATGACAGCCTAAGCGCACGTTTCCAGCATTTTGTCGATGACCCCTTTCAACGTGTCGTTTTCGAGTGCTGCAGCAACCCGTTCCTTGTCTCCGAGCTGTTTATTAACCTGGTCATCCTGCGTGTGGCTGTTCTCTTTGCACGTGACGACGACGCGGTAGTTGGGCGGCAGAGCCTGCTCGAGGCGCACCCTGACGCCAAGCCCGATGACTGTTGCAAGTGAGCAGTGGGTGATGGTGGGCGTGATTTCGACCGACACCTGGACGATCGTGTTGGGGTCCGGCACCCCGAGTGCCGGCGACGGGGTAATGTGAATATCGGGGAGGTTGATGACGGACAGTTGGCCCAGAGAGACCGGATGTTCCGGGTCCGTCATGGTAGATATCAAGTCTGAGAATGTCAGCACTCAGGAACTTGCGGAGCAGCCCCAGGGCGGCAGTCGACAACAATGGGTTATGGCCCTTACCGTAAATCTCTTGCTCATCAATCGCCTCTGCCTCGAATTCCTCGCTGCCGAGGTCGCCGCGGGGCCACGCCACCTGGTCATTGCAAAACGGGCGAGAGAGGTACGACGGCTTCGAGAAGATGAAATCATCGTATTTCGTGTCTGGACCCTTCCGGGGAGCGGTCTTTCTGTGGCGTGTCGGCAGCTGCGACGCGCTCAGGATGGTGGGATTGGCGTTATCCAAAGCCGCGGGTGCCATGATGGATTGTCGTCGGCAGCGGCGATATCGGCGTTGCCAGGAAGTCGCGGGCAGTGCAGGCCAGGGGTGGTGGGCGAGGCTGCAGGGTTCGATGAGGATCCTCAGCGAGATGAGCCGACACAAGGACGAGAGTCTAAAACGAGGCGATGCAGGGTTCGGCACGGATGTTGGGCGTTCGATATCGTGGGCGGCGTCCGCACGTTGAGGTGGATGTAGTAGCAGTGCGCGCCATTTGGCAGCGGGGACCTGTCGAAGATGGTGGAGAGGAGCAACGTCGGCCCGTGCTCGATGCACGGTGCTCCGCCGCCCGCCGCCCTTCGCCCGCCGTCACCCCAGAACTGCCACAGAATCTCGCGCCATCACGTCTTCCGGCCGAAGGCATTGCCGTCTGTAGCCTGCTAATACACTTGGACCAGCCCGGAAGCTGATGTCCCGGCCTGTCAGGTTCGCCGGTCATGCTTACTCGTAAGGGAGTGCCCTCCGGCCATCTCAAGCCGGCCATCCATGGCGCTTCTTCAGAATCACGGCCGGGGACGGCGATGCGTGTCGGGCCCGACAGGCACGGCCAGGTACGCTGGCGCCGTCGGAGCCTCAAACGATCTGCTGCTACGTTGGCACCGGGATGGGGTTGATACGGCTTCGCTGCAACGCCACAGTGTACTGGTGGCTGAACCTATCAGGGGTTCGCCTGACACAATGCCCCCCCAAGCACGCCCGGCCCTGTTCGCGATCTTCAGCAGATCTCCGCGCAGTGCCCCGATGCGGCTGGATGCGAAACCCCGTCCTTTCCGGAAGAGAACCACTGCCGGCGGCAGAGGCTAGAACGGTATGCAGCGCGACGTGCTGAATACGAAGTGACGCACTCAAGCTGGGCGCTTGGGATCTCGGGGTACAGCCTGCTCACGCCGCCGAAACACAAACTGCGTCCGCAAATGCACGGCCGCAAGCAATGTGCTTCTGGAAGCCCGGCGGAAGCTCAGGGCTGCTTCACGGCCCGCCCCCCCTGCTCAACACCGAAGCCGTCTGGAAGCCCAGGACCGTGGACGGCGGCATCTCCCCGCGGCTTCGAACCACGGTCGCTCGGAGCCTTTGCTCCATGGGGATATAAGGCTGCATCGTAACGTAACCCAAAATCGGTCGGTTCACGGCTACCAATGCTCTGCAGGAGCACGATCTCAACTGCCGCGGAGGGGTTCCTGGGAGATGCTGTCATCGTCCCGTCCGTCGCCTCGACCGAGTACAGGCGACAACCTTGCGTGCAGTCGAGCAACCTGTCGACCTCACGCTTCAAATTTTCCGACGCATAAATGTCCTCGGATGTCGCCGCTGTCAGCCACCTCCTCCATCCCTAATGCCTGCTTGCCCTCGCACATCGTCTGGCCCTGTGGCTGAAAGAGTCCACCCCTGTGGCCCCTGGGAATGAGACGAGTGCCGCCACGCACTTTGTCGATTTCATGGGTATGGGTAGGGAGGGCACTGGTGCCCCGTTCGATACAGGCACAACCAATCTCGCGTTTGCGCGCCGTGACTTGCCGCTCTTTGTGGGGCAATGAAACGGCCAGTGCATTAGCGGGACGATAGGTAGATTGTGGTGGACGTTGTCAAGCGACTGCAACAGGCACCAGCCTCTTTGGGCTGGCTCGGTAATAGACTCAGGCACCCGAGCCTCGGCAAATCTGGACCCTGCCGAAAAGCCCATTCGTTGCAGCGACTCGTACTCCGTACACTCGGTTCCTGAGCGGCGCCATTGACACGTGAAAGCCCGGCCGACTTACCTGCTGCAGTGGCCCGTGTTGACGCTGCAATTGCACCGCCGCCACATCAAGCCTTGGAAGACGGGCATGAACGCCCTCTATTTCAAGTAATTGGAATATGATGCCAGGCAACATTAGTTCCATGTAAAGAGTGGGTTGCGCATCCATGAGCTGCTGGAGCGCGGGGATGGTGTGTACCACACGGCCAACTCGAGCAGGGTGTGCGGGCGGGTTTTGGGGTGGGTTCGACGAGCTGTCAACTCTGAAGCTGTTGACGCAAAGCGCAAGGCCCGACTGTTGCTCGTCTCTTGCTTCCGCACGCTTTTTCTCCCGTCAGCTTGCGGCCTGTCAACGCCCAAGTAGCACGGCCACTTGACTGTAGACGAACCCGAGAACATGCCCATGTCTCAGATATGGCCGTCGGCTCCCCCGAGTTGACTGGTGCCATTCAAGAGATGCATGTCATTCCCACGCTGCTAAGTGGCTGCAATGCCGTCATAGTTCAGGATACCGTTCCCAGCCGCACACTTTTGTGTTACCAGATCGGCGCAAAGGCGCAGTAAGATGCTGTCCGCACTTTCTCTTTAGCTTCGGGTTGGTGTTGGCCGCCAGCCAGTCACAGGTATGACGAGTAAGCAATTGTTCCAGATCGACGGATATATCCGGTGCTCCTAGCATGAGACATTTAAGACTTGCTTGCTTTCGATCCGAAGGGTGTGTATTGTCGAAACTGCTTGCGACTCTCGTGTTGCGAGCCTCTTTTCCAGATAAGAAGAGAATAAGAAGAGAATCACTCCAAACGAAGATGGCCTTCCGCGCGTTACGGGCCGTCGATGCTGGGGTAACACAGTGGCATGACCGCTCTGTTGCAAATGGGAACATCCCGGGCGTTGACGCACCACACCATCCCCAGCTGTCTGCAGAGCCGTGGGGCAAGGACGTAGGCAGATGGGGAGTACACGTAGTCGGAGGCGCTGTCACAGGACGATCCTGATACAGGTTTGGCCACACGGAGGCGAGGCTAATGCACACTCGGGGTCCATTGGCGAGCAGGCGAACAGCGAGACGCGACAACTCACGCGGGAAGAGAAAGGAGACGATGTTGTTGGTTGCGACAAACAGCTGCACGCGGCTTATACGGACCGCACAAGAAGTCCTGCAAGGGGGCGTAATACAGAAACCGGGGGTTTGCGGCGCACGATCGGTGATAAAGGACTTGGCTGACGTCTTGCGAGAAGACCTATCGATGCAGGTCGTGACGACGAAATGTAGATGAAGACTACGGCGCCTAGGTAGGGTAGGGCTGAGGCCACCGCAACTTCTCATTGCATGCAGTACGAGCACGAGTGCGGAGAATCTCCATTTTACGAGTACAATAAGGTACGGTGCAGCAACTTGATGGCAGGCACACCCTTGTGCGCCTTTGCACCCGTCATGCGCTGGAGCCAATTGCCAGCCGCCGTTGAGTCCCCAGAGGGCAAGCGCGCCTACATTACTTTTCTGGCAAGAGGGCAGGGTACGTGGATGCCTGTCAACGTCGTTCTGGTCTGATGATTTTCGGCCAAGCTTCCTCTCTCCCCACCAGGAAGATCCCCATGTCTCCTCCGAGGGGCTATCCGCAGCACCAATTTCCATTCTCTTGCTCCCAGACAAGAACCCTTGCTGGCGCTCGCCTTAACTCCGCACGCCAGCCGGGAGCTGGCCCTGCTAATATGTCGCGCTCAGGTAAGGCAATTACATCACGGATATAGCGGGCTTCGAGGCGTGCAAGATTACACGTACAGCCTCGTGGCGGCCGACCAGACACATCGGCTTCCTCATCAAACCACCCCATCGATGCGGAGGTCTTTGCCTCGTCGCTCTGGTGGGCGGAAGTGTCCAGGGAACCCCAGGTACGAGGGGCCACGGCACGCCAAAATCAGCACACTGCGTCGTCCCGAAGCCCCAAGCCACATGAGCTTGCAGGCAAGCCCATGGATCATGCATCAAGAGCGGAGTATGCAATCATCCCATCTCATCTCGTCTCGTCTTCTCTCGCCTTTCACGTGCAGACTGGCAAAGCCGACGAGCTCAGAGTGGCTGCGCTTATTAGGCGCTGCACCAGGCTATGCCCCTCGCCATGCAGCCTTCTGTCAATGTGACAGATTCGAGCCAAACGAGGAGGCAGACGCCACACCGGCCGTCGCACGACACCTCGCGACATCCGCACTGCCATCACGAGCTTGGCCGCCTTTGTCCACGTCCAACCCCAAGTCGTACCCCCTGTTGACTTCTCTGTCGAAGGCATCCAAGGACTGTCCCTTGACCCAACGCCACCGTTGCTGTCCCGTTTCAGCCTAAGTCGTACAGATAATGACTTAACCAGGGCTATAACACCACGGGAATTAATAATCGTTCAGCGTTGCCAACAAAGATCATCATCCTCGGGCCTTTCTGCCCCCATCCTGAGCCCCTCATAGGCTCCGTTTGCCGTCTTCCCTGCGACACAGTTGGGACTGCAAATGACTGTACTCGAGTTGCTCTCGTGTGAGCCATATTGGCAAGACTGAAGCTGGAGACCAGCCCCAACTCGTACAGAAATAGCGCCTAGTCACGGCAGCTTGCGTCATATCGTGCTGCAGCTAACATAGGTTGCATCCACTTGAGGGCTCGAATCCGGTTTGCACGGGGTGAGTTAGAAGCTGCTTCGAGTATGTATGGATGCCAGTTCTTCCATGCGGCCAATGGAAAGTTCGGCGGCAGGGCCCAGCGTTCGGCCAAAACTCCAGAACTCGGGACTACAACGTGGTGCTAGGGTCCGTAGCCCAGGTGGCCCAGGCACACATGGCATTTTGAACTATTGATAGGGCTCGAACGGCCGCCGTGGCTTGCCTGCCAGTCGCGTAAAGCGCCGAAGTGGCCGCGGCTAGTATCCCCGCCGGCATCGAAGCAGCAAGCTTGGAGACGGTCCGTCCATCTGCTCAGGCAGGCACCGCACCACGCCCAGCCCACCCTCCCCCGGCGATGGGGGCGTCTGACAGCCAGCAACTCGCACCCCCGGCTGGAGCTCCCCGTACGTCGCCCTGCCGTGGGCACATCCATGAACACTGCCGCCTGCGAGTATTCCCAGCAACGCTTCCACCGGTCCACTCTTCAGCAGCCCGCAGCGGGTGGCACTCGTACTCGGCGTTCGCAGAGTACGAGTGCACTGCGCTGGAACCACCAGCGCGACCTGGCCCCGTCCAGCGCGCCCGCGCCAGCATGAACCTCCGACGGCCCTACACCCAGGTCCCTCCATGAGGAATTATTGGATCTATGCCGCCTCTCCTCCGTACGAGTACTACGGGCATCTCCTCCAATCTGCGGATACGGATACCGCCTCAGGGCTTGGCGCCGCCGTTGCACTGGCTGACCAACTGGCCGCCACCGCAGCGTCCAGCTTAGGGCACTCGGCACCGTCGACGTTCCCGCCTGTCGCAGCCAACAGTCGATTACCGACGCACTACCTCTGACTCCAGACGCCACACACCACCTCGTCACTCCAAAGGAACCTAAATCGCCAGCCCCACGACGTCAGGGAGGTCGCCGCGTCTTCATCTCGCCGTCACACACAGCCATCCCTGGCTCCGAAACCCGCACTAATAATAAGCCCTGGCCCGCTCGTCCAGAGGGCCCTCGTCAGTGCCGTCAACGAGCGAGCCCCTCACATCTCTCCAGCATCCACCAATCTGTGGACACCTCTCTCCCCCCAAGCCGCGCTGCAGCCAACCGCGCCGGACCCCGGGATCCCGGAAAAGTCGACCCTCTCGGTGGTGTTGGAGCGCATTGCGCTTGTACCGAGCCCTCCTCCGAGTACCTTGGGTACTTTGGAGCAGGTAGGCCCATCCCTGTCCAGCGCAGTGCCGCTCGCCGTCTGCCGTGAGCTTTCGTACTTACACACCACGCCTGTTACAGCTGCCATTGCAGCCGCCCACTTCCCGCCTCCACCGCCGTCTAACACCGCGACTGCTCTTCGCCTGTTCATCGCCGGCTCCTGCTCGCCTTCGCATCCTCCTTGACCGTCTCCCGAGCGGCCTGACGCCCATTCCATCGGCTTCATGTCGACTGCCCGCGGCCCCCGTCCCCTTTGCATACCCCGAGGCTTTGGTATCTGACCGGGCCGCCGCTCTCACTTCCGCCTACCGCCTGCCGCCACCCGCCCGATCCGTCCGTCGTCGCAATGTCCAACGATCCCTCCGTGCGTCGCATCCTGCCACAGGACGCGCAAACCTCCCAAAACGCCCAGATGAGCTCCTTTTCCTTTGCGCCGCAGCAGTACCCCCCAAGGGAAACGCAGAAGAGTGAGCGCTCATCGAATCCCGTCACCTGCGAGCCGACGGAACCCTCTTCTAACCCTTTGCCCGCCGCAGACTATGTTTTTGTCGACGAGCATAATCGCCATAAGCGGTTGAAAGGTGCGTCGCCGGATTGGCGTATTACCGTGAGTTGCCTGCTAACAGGTGCTCTCTTCAGTGATGAGGGCCTGCGAGGGCTGTCGGAGAAGGAAAATCAAGTGTGATGCCGCCACCACCAACACATGGCCTTGCTCTGCCTGCATCAGGCTCAAGCTTCACTGCGTGCGGCCGAATGGCTACGACGGCTCAACCGACTCGACAACTTACGAAACCATGTTGGATCCCTCCGGACAGTTCGAGCAAGTGCCCATGCAGCCACAAGTCGCCCAGGGTCATTTCAAGTCCGAGCCGGGCGTATACACGTCTCAAGGTGCATATCCTCAGGACTCCGACCAATCCGCTTTCCAATCCTTGCCCTTCGACGCCTCGCAGGCGCAGCCTAATGTTCACTACACCACCGTTGCACCGCCTTCCGTTCCCATCATGGACCAGCAGTACTCATCACAACACGCCTTTCCCACGCCGCCGCTACATCAAGGGTCGCGACCAGATTCATCACCCGAGGCATACTCCACAGACTCTTACCAACAGCAAGACCTCGCCGATCTCCTTGGCACGTTGAAAGTGAGCGAGCTGGGCACAGGTACGTTCCCTGCAGTGTTGCTCCCGTGCTGTAGCCAGGGACGCTACTGACTGAACGTCAACAGCACCTTACTTGCGGAATAAGGCTTCCTTTCGAAGAGAAGAGCAGCCAGCCGTGGAGGATGACGACGACTTTGGGGGCGTCCTGCCTCCGATTACCACGGGTCCAGGCCATAAGATTCGAATTCCCCCGGAGTTGATGCCGGATGAAGATTCAGCTCTGCATTACTTTGATCTATTCTTCACTCACGTGCACCAGTATGTTCCTGTTCTTGACAGGCTACAGTTTTATCACCAGTGGCAGACAGCTCGGGAGACGATTTCGCCCCTGATCCTTGAAGCATTGTTCGCCATCGGAGGTCGTTTAGCCGAAGATCCCGCTCTGGGCCAGCAGTGGCTTGCCCTTGCTTCCAGTATGTGCAGAGCGGGTTTTTTTCCCCTACCGATGGGTGTTTTGACTGACCTCGGTACAGGGCATGCCGATTCCTTCATGGATGTTCCCCGCTTGAGTACGCTCCAGGCTCTGTTATTGATCCTCAAGGCTCGAGAGGCAGCACCGAAACGGGGGTACTACTACCGTTCGTGGATGACGGTCGTGCAGTGCGTGCAGATGGGCAAGGACTTGGGCCTGGAAGAGCACTACGACGACCATCAAGCCGGCCGTTCTTGCGGGTCAAGCCTTTCTGATTGCCAACTTCGGACACGTATTTGGCAAAACATCTTTATCTGCGAAGTCATGGTCGGCACTCCGCAAGGTCATTACCGCCCAACTCCTCGCCATCTTCCTGCAGTATGACTGACTACTTGCATAGGCCGCCACGACCTATCCGTGGACCTCGAGTCCGTAGACTTCAGCGTACCCAGGCCTGTGCCAGGTGGCGACGACGGCGAATACCACGTGTCGCGAAACTTCACCTACTTTGCTCGGCTGGTTCGTAACATCGGCAAAATGAGTAATGTATACGCGAGAATCAGGCGAAAGAAGGACTGGGGTATGGACCCAGAATTTCAGCAGCTCAACCAGAACATCAACTCGTTCTTGACCGAGTTGCCGGCGGACATGACGATCAGCTTCCCTCCCGACAATTCGCCTCCGCTCCTGCCATCCTCATTTTTGGGAAACCTGCACGCATACTACTACCTCACTCTCATCCTGTATCACCGACCAATCTTGTCATTCCTCGATCCTAGCGCAAACGAGGCACGGTGGAAGCATCACATGTTGATCTGCCTGAATTCGGCCAGGGCGCTATGCCGTCTTCAGGAAGGAATCATGCAGTCGTTTGGTCTCACTGGAATGCAGAGCATGCAACGCGGGTTCAGCTTTACGATTTTTGCCGGACTGTCCTGCATCGTGCTCAACCTCGTGAGTCAACGTCCATCACGTACATGATCAAGCTTCCCGGGCGACACTGACTTGAGACATAGGTGGCCATAGTATCTCCAGACCCGGAGCTCAACACGGACGCACGTGAGTACTTCACTCGCCATATGAGATTATTGGAGAAGGTCATGGAGGTGTGGCCTATGCCAGAGCTGCAGAAGCAAGTAGACGCCGTGAGGGAAGCCTTCTCGGCCGACGTGAGGCGACCCTTCGTGCTCAAGCCATCTTTCCCCTACGGAAGCCCGCATTCGAGCCAACCCAGCCCTCCTCAGGGAACGCAGGGAGGTTACAGACCAGCCATGGACCGAACAGGTCTTCGCTTGGAGACTCCGCACCCCCAACCAGTCAGTTACATAAGCCTTCCCATCTCACCTCCAATATCCACGAGTCCAGGGGACAGCAAAAGTGACTCGCCAGCTGTACAGTCGCTCGTTATGATGCCACAAGACAGCCATGGACCGGATATGCAGCAGAGTCTGGCCATGTCGAGCAACCAACCTGCGTGGAACCCACAGCGCATTTTCGAGTTCGTTTATCCATCTGCGACGCATCAACAGCCCGCCTTCTGAAGCTGACATCTCCACAGACAATGGAACACCTCGTTTGGCTCTCCAGCCCAGGACCCGCCCTCCTCCACGCAGGTCCAATCGTTGAACGTTGCCCCTTCCTCGTCGGGTGCCTCTGATGTGTCAACCATGCAGGATTTCCAACCCGTGACCTCGTTGGCGGCCAGCTCACAGCAGATTCCGGCGCCGCAGTACTCGGCTCCCGCGCCGATGCCCAACTTCATCACGCCGGCCATGTGGCAGGAGTCGGTGGCGAGCGTGTATGAAGGTGGACTCAAGAGAGCCTGGGATTACGACACGATGCACGCTATGAAGCGCCGCTAAGTCTGCGTGCGTGGTGATGCCTTCCACACCACAGACACAGCACGCGTGCGGCGGTTATTGGGAAGCATCCTCTTGTTGTTGTTGTTGTTGTTGTGTATATTCACCTTTGGCTCTGCTGAGCTGTTTGTATTCTTGGTTTATGCGTCGTTTTGCGATTGCAAAGGGACTTTGCGGCCCTACCGATTGGACATGTTTGGAGCATTGATGACTGCTTATACCCATGCTGATGGTCATCAGAGGGGCGGGCGAAAAGGTTTAGATGGCACATGCAGGGGGGCTTTGAGGCCCTCCCGACATTTGACGACAAGCAAGTCAGTCTATCGGATGATGCGGCACGAACCTCTACGAGCCATGACGGATGTAATGGCGTTTATTATGATCATGTCGATATGTTGGTTTTGCGGGCGGTGCTACCTGCTCGTGAAGGAAAATGTACAGTAGCAGACATCGTCAAATAGCTCTTTCGGCGACGAGGACAGTGGGTCGAGCCGTTGCAATGGACATGCTCAAGCCATCCACCATGTGAGATAGGTTGGAGCTTTCGATCAAAGGGGCAATTTGTGCGAACATTCCAACACGGGGATTTGTCTCTCACGATCGCTGCCAGTCCAAACAGCCGAACAATGAGGTAGGTTCGCCAGGTCACCTGCGGTGGAGTGGCGCCATTTTGGCTTTTGATCCTCTGCAAGTGTTACATTTGGACGACATGTCCCTTGTGTCGTAATGCCCTGCGCAATCTCCCGTGTCTCGAGCTTTTGAACAGTCGGAAGCATCACCCGAGTCTTTGAGCTCGGCTGCACGAGCCATCGAGCCCACCATGAAGATGGAACAGGAGCTGATCAGGCAGACGCATATTGAGCATGGAGGGCCCACATCGTTCGCCGACGCTTAAGTTGGCCGAGGCAACCCCTTGTCTCTCTGCCACGCTTCGTGCCTGGCGCATACCCTTATATTATATGACGGTAAGGCTTGGACAGCTGCTTCTCGGTGAGTTGCGCATGTCTGGTGGCCGGATGGCAATGTCCGAGTCTATGAGACCTCAGCACACCGGTAAGGGCTGTCGAGCGCATCTGCCTTGTCTGGCTCCTGATCTTACGAGGACTTTGACGCCGCCCTCGTTGCAATCTTGTCCCGTATGGCGTCCCAGATCCACGTGTCAACCACACCCCTGTTCTTCTTCTGGTATCGAACCCTCGTCTTGCCGCTGGTGCCCGGTTCCTGGACGTAAAACTGGCCTACGGCACGTAGGTTGTACCACCGCCGACCCTCGTTCTCCCCCGCCGTGTCGCGCACGTAGTTGACGATGCCCAGCCGACGGCGCGCGGGGGCTAGGTCACCGGCGCGAAGGCTGCTGTAGCGCGGCTTAGCGATGGCGCTCATGGTGGTGATGGTGAGCTGCGTCGAGGGTGGCAGCGCGGCGACGAAGCGTTCGAGGGCGGAACGGGACGCGCGAGCGGCGGCGGGGAGATGGATGTGCATATGCGTGACGAATGGGGCGGTGGTGTAGGCGACGAATGCGAGCGGGAGGACGCCGCAGAGGACGACTGCGATCGCCGTTAGCTGAGGTGCTCCAGAGGGGTGATGATGAGATGGGCACGAGCATAGAAACGAGGATGAGGGCAACATACCGCCGGTAGTCTCGGGCCAGGGCTTGTCGGCCTTGACGTAGCCCGGGGCGACGACAAAGGTGAAAAAGGCACCGATGAAGATGCTCGTGAGCTTGAGCATGGCGAGGAATGTGGTGCGGCCCGTGCCGGCGTGGTATATAATGAGCCGCTCAGGTATCTCTGCCAACACAAATGGTCAGCCCACGCAGCCTGCGTCGCGAAGCAGATCATTTGAAGGCGAACATACCGTGAGTTTTGCCGCTCTGCGCAGCGGCCTTGGCCTGGCGCTTGAGGTCCTCCTCCTTGCCGCGGCCGCCTTTAGGCGCGGGCTGCGCGTAGCATCTGCGTTGCAAATGTCGCTGCAGAAGGAGCCGTAGTCGCGGCAGTTGGGTTCTGGCTTGTGGTGGCGGTGTGTGCAAGCATCTTGTGAGTATGAGCCCCCTTGGAGGCGTTAACCTGAAGGGTAGCATTGTTGTTGTGATTGCGATTGAGGTGAGGCTCGCGAGATGAGGTTCGTGAGAAGAAAAGTGGGTGGATGAGATGAACGGCAGCAGCTAGAGCTCCCGTGCAGCCCCAGGCTACCCTAGACCAAAATGGCGTCGACATTCATGTTGACTATCATGACCATCCACTCGAATGGGCCACTGGGAGAAATCGAGAGTAAGTTGGTATAGCTAACTGGTACTTTAATGCTAGGTCCTCGTAATCAGACGACATTCTTGGAAAGCCATTCCTTCCACTGCTCTGCCGTCCATCCAGAGCTAGTATCTTGCACGACGCCGTCAAAGACCACGGTCGGCGTAACGTGGACGCCAACCAAGCGGTTCATTTTAGTGATGACCTTCAAATCATTCGTCACCTCGTTGCCAGTGTTGAGAGAACCGTCCGGCGACGGCTTGTCCGAGATCTCGAGCAGCTTGTAGACCTTGTCCTCGTCGACGCCCACCTTGACGGCCCGCGCAGCGAGCCGTCGATACGACTGGTTGCGCGTCTCGTTGACGACATTCACGTCGAAGAAGGCCTTTTGCTCGTCGAAGAGCGCGGTGCTATAGTCCCAGAACTTCTCGGGCGCGAGGCGCAGCACGGCGAGGGCGGCCTCGTGCATGAGCGTCGAGCTCGGGTGCCACGGCTGGACCTGCTGGCGGAGGACGACGCTAAGCGAGCGCGCCCAGGCCTCGTTCTTGTGCACGAGGGGGAAGACTTCGTGGGTGAGCGTACGGAAGATCTTGGCGGAGAAGGGGCAGCAGTAGTCGACGTAGAGCTCGAACGTGTGCGTCGTGTGAGGCACGGACGAGGTTGCGGACGGCGCGGGCGCGAAGTCGAGCTTGTGGGCTGCGAACTTGGGGGGGACGGCCATGGCTGCTACTAGAGATTAAGATATGATTTATGAGGAAACTGGGGGAGAGATGAGAGGATGAAGTCGGGGAGGAGCAGGGGGAGGACGATGTGTGGACATTATGCGCATGAATGTCGCCATGCTGCGATTGCCCAATGATGTCAACCACGCTGCGATCAATCGACAATGGTGGGGGCGGGGTAACGTCGATACCATTTCAGGCTCGCGCTCGTTGAAATTGAATCGTGGCATCTGAAAGATCTAAAAGTACATGTCTGATGAAGCAAGTCTAGAAAAAGAATGCAGAAATTCTGGAAAAGAAAAAAGAAAGGGAACAGTCCTTGGACCATGTTCCATGAAAGCCCGTTCGCTCGACCCGAGTCCCAATTCTAATGCTAGTAGCAGCTTACACGTAACTTACAACTTACACGCCAGGCAGTCGCCGCGGTCAGGCCCTCACCAACCTCGCCTGCACATCGTCTGCCAGCCGCTCAAAGCCGACGTTCATCCCCTTCATCGCTCGCGGCTCCGCAAACGCCTCTCCGGCGACGCTCTCGACGTCAAAGTTGCGCAGCAGCGTCGCCGCCGCCGTCATGGCCGTCTCGAAGCCAAACGTCCGGCCCGGGCACAGGTTCCCCGCGACGCCGAAGCCGCGCACCTTGCGCGTGAGCGGCGTCAACAACTTGCCGCTGGCGGCGTCGATGAAGCGCTCGGCGCGGAAGGACTCGGCGTCGGGTCCCCAAGTCGCGGCGTCCATGTTGAAGGACAGCATGGGGAGGAGGATGACGTCGTTCTTCTTGATGGGCACCGAGACGGAGGATGAGGGCATGGACAGGGTGAAGTCCCGCGAGGCGAGGCGCGGCACGAGGGTGACTCGCATTCGCAGCGTCTCGTACCATGCGGCCACGAGATGGGGGCACGTCGTCCGGATGTCGCCCACGTCGAGCCTCGCAGACGACGTCTCGTCACTGGCATGCTCGCGAATGGTATCCAGCCGGCGCACTTCGGCAACTACCTTGCGGCGCAGCCCGTCGTTGGCCAGCAGGTAGCGGAGGAGCCAGCTGGACAGCGTGCTTGCCGTCGCCAGAAGCCCGAGCGCCTCGAGCAGCTCGCACCGGTAGTAGTCGACGTTGTCCTCCCAGTTGGGGTCGTTCATGGCAATGGCGTTGATGCGGTGTGCCATGCTGATCTTGCGGCTGTCGCGGTGGGCGCGGTGAAAGGCCATGAGCCTGTCGACAAGGAATTCTCGTGCGCGGTATGCTGGCCGGGCCGTGAGCCAGGGGAGCGGCTGCGACAGAGACTCGAAGCTATCGCTCATGATGATGAACTGCTCCATGAACTCCTTGTCCGTGTTCCATGGATTCTGCGGCCCCCAGAGCGCATGTGCCGTCGCTCCGACGACGATGTGGAACAGCCAGAGCCCGAGCTGCACCTCCTGCGTGTGAGGCTCCTTGCGAAGACGCTCATGGACATATGTCGCTGCCTCCTCGGCGAGATAGGCTGCGCCGTGGGAACTCGCAAAGAGCTGCGCGTGGACGGGCCGGGCGTCGTGCTCGGCAATGGTTCGCACGGACTCGGTGGTCATCCTGAGCGCGCGCTTGCCGATGAAGGAGATGACCTGCGAGACGCTGGTGTCGTGGACATGGCGAGACAGGGCGCGGTCGAGCGAGGGGTTCGCCACGATGAGCTTCTTCGACAAGATGTTGATGGTGAAGATGGGCGAGGGGGTGTTGAGGATGAGCTTGTGGACGTAGCGGCCGCCGCTCTGCCGGAGATGCAGCAGATGACCGATCCAGGGGATTGTGGACGACACATGAGGGACGGAACTGGACTTGTATAGAGAGTCTTGGACGGATGGGAGAGATATCGACTTGGACAGAAGGGCCACGTGCCGCGGGGTCAAGACAAAGACGGACAAGAGGGTGACGAGGACAATGGCAAGGTATAAGTCAACGGCCGGGACCCTCCCGTGCAGGAGGGGCACCGAGGTGAGAGTCAGATGAGGGCTGGTCGTGTTCATAGCTGTCATGAGTGTCATGAATGCTCTTGTTGGCTTCAATGCTTATCTGGTATGCTTAAACTACAGGAGAGACGAATACGTCGAGCCCGTCTCACGACGAACTTAAATACTAGCCACGAAAGTAGGACGACTCATTGTCCAGACAAAGCCTCGACCTCACCGAGAGGCAGTATAGTTGTGCCCGAAGTACGCTTCGCCCCCGAGCGAGGCTGCCTCAGCTGCGTCGGTGCCGGTCTCCTGACTGCCCCGAAACGGCGCGCGAATCGAGAAGGGGGGGGAAGGAGGGGGGGGGGGGGGGGGG